>CM061534.1:18312098-18506076 GCA_030545055.2 Neoaliturus tenellus
TTGCTATTTTTTCAAATATTGGATTTTTTGTCGGAAGCTGATTATTAATAAGATCTTGAGGAGTTTCTTTACATGCTATAAAGATTTCCAGTTCTTCTTGGGCATTCATTTTTTCTCCTTTAGGCATGTAGTTTAGGATGTGTAAGTTATCTTTCATGCTAGAGTAATTGTGGTTGGCAGACAGGAGGTGTTCCGCAAAATTTGATTTCATAGTTGTTCTGTTATTACTTCTTAATGCTTGTATGTGTTCTTTAAATCTGGATTGGAACGACCTACCTGTCTGCCCTATATAAAACTTACTACAATCGGAACATTTGATTTTATATACTCCTGATTGAGTGTAGTCATCGATTCCTCTTTCTTCCTTTTTACATAGTTTTTCAATTAGATGGAAGGCATTATTTCGGGTAGAAAAGCTTATATTTAGATCTGTTTTCTCAAAAGTTTTTCTTATTGCTTTATTTAATATTCTGTTGTAAGGTACTTTTATATAGCGTTTGTCTTGGTTCTCTGTTTTATCGTCTGTTTTTCGATTCTTCTTTCTTGTAATATTCTTTATCATTTTGTCAATAATCAATGGTTTATAACCGTTTTTCTTTGCTAAATATTTTATGGTATTTTTCTCTTTGTTATATTCTTCTGTTGTAAGTGGCACATCTAATAATCTGAATTATATCTAATAATAATCTAATAACCTAATAATAATTATATCTAATAATAATCTAATAATAATCTAATAATAATAGATATATATTATTAATAATTATAATAATAATAATCTAATAATAATCTAATTAATAATCTAATAATCTAATAACCGAAAGCTCCTAAACTTAAAGGACAACCCAAAACCCACAAAGCTGATATACCCATCAGACCAATTGTGAATTTCCGAACAGCTCCAACATACAATCTATGTAAGTATCTGAATAATAATATCAAGAATAGTATAAGAAATGGAAAGAAAATTATTCAATCAAAAATACCAAAGAACTAATTCAACAAATTAAAGATATCATGATTCCAGATGACTGTATTTTTGTGTCATTTGACATTAAAAATATGTATTCTAACATCCCTCCCAATGAAACCATAAAAATACTAGAAAGCGATTTAAAGGAATGTAGTACATTAAGCTCACAGAGGATAGATAAAAGACTTAATAAAACTCACTCAACTATGCACTAATCAAAACTACTTTGAATTTAATTCGACTTACTACCAACAAGAACATGGTCTAGCAATGGGTTCACCTCTGTCAGAATTACTTTCAGATATATTCATTCATAACCTCGAGACTACAAAAATTATCAATGACATAAACCCTTTTAAAAAGAACATTATATACTGGTACCGATATGTGGACGATATTCTTTGTTTATTTAAAGGCAATGAAACTGACGTTCAAGACTTTTTAACGTATTTAAACTCACTTTCAAAGAAAATACAATTCACAAAAGAAGTACAAAAGGAGGAAATAAACTTTTTAGACATAACAATTACCAAACAAAGAAATAACCATCTATTTAAGATATATAGGAAAGCCACCCAAACTGACCTATTAATCCCATCAACATCAAACCATCCATGGAAGTATAAGATGGCTGGCTTCCGTTCAATGATAAACAGATTATTAGATGTGCCACTTACAACAGAAGAATATAACAAAGAGAAAAATACCATAAAATATTTAGCAAAGAAAAACGGTTATAAACCATTGATTATTGACAAAATGATAAAGAATATTACAAGAAAGAAGAATCGAAAAACAGACGATAAAACAGAGAACCAAGACAAACGCTATATAAAAGTACCTTACAACAGAATATTAAATAAAGCAATAAGAAAAACTTTTGAGAAAACAGATCTAAATATAAGCTTTTCTACCCGAAATAATGCCTTCCATCTAATTGAAAAACTATGTAAAAAGGAAGAAAGAGGAATCGATGACTACACTCAATCAGGAGTATATAAAATCAAATGTTCCGATTGTAGTAAGTTGGTAGGTCGTTCCAATCCAGATTTAAAGAACACATACAAGCATTAAGAAGTAATAACAGAACAACTATGAAATCAAATTTTGCGGAACACCTCCTGTCTGCCAACCACAATTACTCTAGCATGAAAGATAACTTACACATCCTAAACTACATGCCTAAAGGAGAAAAAATGAATGCCCAAGAAGAACTGGAAATTTTTATAGCATGTAAAGAAACTCCTCAAGATCTTATTAATAATCAGCTTCCGACAAAAAATCCAATATTTGAAAAAATAGCAAAATTATATATAAAATAGATGAAAGAAATTGTGCCAGATATGTTAAAAAGAAACACCTGTTAATTAATATTATTGTTTTATAAAAATAAAAACTAGGTTAGATATTTGTAAACTTACATGATCATGAAGATGGGCTAAGTCCCGAAACATGTCATCAGAAAAAGTAAAATAAAGATTTATTCAAAACAAGGGTGCTCTCGTTAGATATGTTTTTATTTTATTTTATAATACTAGCAGCCCTATTAACTGAATGCTATATTGACATATATATATATATATATATATATATATATATATATATATATATATATATATATATTTATATTTATATATTTTTTTTAGAACAAGAGGTGTTGAAAAAGTATAGTTTTAAAATGATACTGTAATTTTACTGAGGATTTATGTAATTACGATTTGCTATGAAATAAAATATTATACTCTACTTGGCCAGGTAGTTATGGTGCCTTATAAGCAATCATAAGCAATCTGAGTACACCACTCATATTGCCTATATGTCTTCTTGCAGGGGCTAGCCTGTAGCTTGAAGTAAGTCCGAAGAATACCCAAATTAAACGGTTTTAATTTGATACTATAATTTATTTGTAAAATGGATTGCTGATTTGGACTGAATAATACTATTATGTGTTATTTAACTATCGTTTTGAGATTAGGCATTTTGTGTAAAAATTTGACTGTCAAATTTTAGAAGTCAATTTTTTACTATTTCTTTGTAGTTTCCTTATAATTTAATTGCCTTTTTTATTTCAATAAATTAATATTATTTAATTAATTGAGATCATTAAAGTCCAATATCTTTTATTTTTTCTCAAATATATTTATTTTAGTAGCACTATGTAAATCAACAGATTAATTTTATTCACTTTGTAGACTTACTACTAATATTACCATTAAGGTGTACTTTAAATACTTGAAAATGCTTTAAATAATTATCTTGTTTTCCTTTAACTTGTGTGTGTTTTTATGTGGCATGTAATATAATAATTTCCTAGGAAATTATTTACTTACTATTTTAGTGTCAATTATAATAATTCCCACAGGATCGAAATACTGGTTATTGAAGCGATATGTGTTTATTCTCTTTTACATCTAATGTTATGATTCAAACCATTATTAAATAAAAATTAAACTACATATACTGTCCTCAACTGCAGGAAATTCTTCAAGAAATACAAAATAAATTTTAACACTGACCAAATTATAAATGTTTATCCCCTAATTTGTTTCTTTAATTTATATAAAAAAAATTTAAAACACATGCTGAATAACGCAGAAAAGTAAATAACTTATTTTTCAATCAATTGCCCTTCTTCCCAGACAAAAAAGAACCACACCTTCTGATATCTTCATCGTAGTGAAAGATGCTATGATATTTTAATTCTGAGTACTTTTTACTGTGCTTACCTTGATGGACACACTGGTAGGATCGTCGAAGGCCACCCAAGTCTTGTCGTGGAAGGCGTACGGAGCAGTCAGATCCTCATCCCGTTCCACAGTCCACTCTCCCTGCGACATCAGCTTGCAGAGCTGCAACAGGTATAGTTTAGTTGTTGATCCTTAGCATTAATTTCAACTGTAACTGTTGCGGAAAAATACCTGATACATTTTAACTGTTGCAGCAATGTAGCTGATATATTGCAACAATCGATAATAAACTTTTTTTTAAAAGGTCTAATCTCTATAATTGGAGCAACTCTTGTTCCACTAGATCTACTTTTAAATAAGATACAAATTATCTCTGTGATTTTATAAATTATTTTGTCTCGATAAACTTCATAATATTTTCACAATGACCAATAATGTTCTTATAATTTCTTCCTTCTTAAATTGTGTGGTTCAATTGTTTATGTACTATTCAAAATTAACGTACGCTCGAAAGACACAATTTTGTTTCCCACTAATCAATGAAGAAATTCCCTCCCTACCATTTAAAATTCACCTATTTTTCTTCATAACCTCCCCCCACATTAGGTTATTTTATTTTTTCCTCCTCGTCATCACCCCATGACCCACCTCCGCCCTAGAGATGCTGGCCGGGGGCCCCGATGACGGGAGACTGTGCCATGTTCTTCTCCGCGTCCCGGAGGGTGAACTGGAGCGCGGTGGCCGGCAGCGTCAGCACCAGCTTGTCATGAGGCGCTCCCAGCCCAGTGACGAGGTCGATCAGAGAGTCCTGTGGGCCAGAGTAAAAGATGAGTCAACAACTCTTAAAAACTTTGGGTGAATAATATCAAACAAGATTTGATTTCATTGTAACAGAATTTATTATTTTTTTCCTATTATATTTTGAGCTACAAGGCTCAAAATATAATAGGAAAAAATCCATCCTTCCATATCCATCCTTGATATATGGAGTTAATTAGAGTTTTATGAAATGAATAAGCTTGGATCTAAACATAGCTTCTAGCTGCAGATTTTGTTCACAGAGAGTGTTAAAATCTTGCGTTCTCAAAATTCGTAAAATTGTTGAATCACACAAAAAACATCCATAGACTGAAATAGCTGATGAAAGGAAAATATCAACTTTACTGTAAATAAGAATCTGTAACTGAAGAAGACCAAGTATTTCCATTAACAAAAAAAAAAGTTTATCAAAATAGGCCATTTAATTTTACTAACCTCTGTTAATAGTTTATAATTTTTAATAGCAACATGAAAGTTATAGTTATAAACTCGTTTTTGTCCCAAGAATACAATTTGAGTTTAATCATAAGAAATGAAAAATTATTTTATAAATAAAAACATAATCACTTAAATAAAACTTTTTAAGAGACAAAAATTATGAACAGATATAGAGAACAGACAGAAATTGAACCACTTTTCCTGGCGCATTTTATTATTGCTTTAATTTTCTTGTTAAAGTTACAAGATGAATGTTTTTAAATGAGGAATAATACCCACAAAACAATACAAAAAGTAAAGTACAGTACTAAAAAAAATTACAAATAGAATTACAATAAAAAAAAAGAGAATTAAAAAAATAAGTGCTCTTACTGGTTTAGTAATTGAATGGGTTATGTTTTTCTTGCTTCGCTGTTGGTTGGAATTTCGTAGTTTTTGAATAGCCTATATCAGTACCTGTATAATTATCGTGTTGAGGACGCCCCCTTGTTATTTAAATTTAACTATATAGGATACAGTTACGGTAACTTTGCTACTTCAGTTTTTCTCACCGCGTTGAGGATGTCCTCGATGCCCATGAGCCGACTGGGGTGGTAGGCGAGGCCGGCCTCTGAGGAGTCAGTTAGGTTGTCACTCGCCAGGGTGAAAAACGAGACATACCTGCGGGCAGGGTTAAATGTCGTTTTAAACAATGCTTAGGCCAAAAACCAACAATCAGGGAAGACATCTATGGAAGTTCACTATTGTTTTGAATGATTAGCCCTACTCTGCACTGTTACATACATCCCAATAAAGATCATATAGCTCAGCTTATAATCGACATAAAACCTTTCATAGGTAATGGGAATTGTCCTTATGGTTAGTGCACGTTGAACATGAAAGAACACATCTAGAGCAGTGCACCATGGAAAGACGTAATCTTGATATATGGAGTTAATTAGAGTTTTATTAAAACGAATAAGCTGGGATCGAAACATAGCTTCTAACTGCAGGACAGTGATTACAGAGTGTTAAAATCTTGTGTACTCATAAAAGTACCAAGATTGTTCCAATGTGTAACACTACTGTATTTTAAAATATATTTTGTGGTATGAAGAAAGTTTATTTGGTTTATATATGACAATTTTATAGTAAAATAACACATTTTTACAATTTGATGTTTTTTTTTTTCTTTATTTTGTCAACAAACTAGAAATTTAGTTTTATATAACAAATTTAAATTTAAATTAAAAAATATAACAAGGAACTTGCTTGAATAGTAGTAATTGCTTAAAATATCATAAACTTTTGTGAAAGGATTTTTTTTAAATAATTTTTTTCTGCAAATATGTATGTCTATACACAGACTCCCCACACTTCAACTTTGTTAGCAAAGCTACTCACTTGGACAGTCTCTTCAGGTCGAAGTTTTTGGCGAGATGTTGTGGCTCCGATGTCAGGTGGAGGATGATCAGTCTACCATCTTCCTGAGGCTCTTCTTCTTCTTCTATCTCCTGCTGAGAAGATCGTTCGGAAGCCGTGGCAGTGGTGGTGGTTCTTTCTTCATTTTCCTTCTCTTTTTTGTCTTCTTTGTCCTCTTGCTCATCTTTCTTTTCCTCTTTGTCTGTGGTCACCTCCAAGTCTTCAGTGGTGGAAGAGCTCTTCTCTTCTTCCGCTTCACGAGCCTTTCGTCTGTTGGTCCTGCTGTAACAACAAATTAAACAGTTCAAAAATACCAAGTGCAAAAAGCAAGGTTTTGATGAATGGTATTCAAGTAACTCTTAAGAAGGGGCTAAGGGGATGGATCTTGCACAGTCAAGTGGCCTCTGCCGTAACTACCACAATATGTTTCGCATTGTTGTGCGCCATTCTGAGGTCTCGCAGAGCAAAAAGTCATCATGCAGTGCTTCACCTACTCCCATTTTTTGCCTTTACAGTATTTAAAGTCCAAAAAAGTGGCAAGGGTTTTAAATGAAAGATAAAGACTTGGGACATTCGTTTCGCGTTTTAATTTTTTTTTTTTAATATTTTAGATTAATATTAAGGTATAGTGGTTCAAAGTTTATTAACTTTAGACCAATCTTAGACCATCATAAATTAATATGGATAAAAAAAATGTGAATGAAATAACCCAGGTCTTTATCTTTTATTTAAAACGTTTTCCATATTTCCACTTACTTTTAGATATTTACTAGCTGGCAAGGTGATGGGCCTATATTAAAAGTGTTTGCCTGTATCTCTGTTATAGATGAGTTAATTTGTTGCCTGTTATACCAAAGAATAAACAAACTTATAATCATAAATTATCTCTAATGGGTTGTTATTTTTCACACTGATTAACTACCCGCATAATTCAGTAGAGGGTATAATTTAATGACAGTAATTAAAACAACTTTTATTGACGATCATAAATACCAAATGTTGAAAGTAAAATTGATTAAGTACCTAATAAAAGAACAAAAGCCACTCACTATGTAAATACTTTGATTTACACGGCATTTTCCTTTGAACAGATTCCAAGTATCTACAAGTCAGCTACCGGTTGACAACCAGTCTTCGATAAAACCTCCCGCGGGCTCTACACTGCCATCTCCAAGCAGATCCCGGATCTTCTGTAATGATTGTTCACAATCGCCTACTCACTCGCCCACCTTTCCGTTCCACCTCGTAAAGCTGAAGATCCGCCGAAGATCGACGTCGGCTGTGAATCTTCGTGAATTAATCGCTGGATCGACCAGACGGCCTTGACAATGGCAGAGGAGACGCTCGGGATTCCGAGACTACAGATATGTTAATGAGATGGGACGGGACTTTGTAGGGAAATCCTGACGGGGCTTAGATATTAAGCAAATTGAAGAGGTTGTATGCCATATGTTTGAGTTTTACATTGGCATTCCTTTCGCGTATGATTCGTCCAAAAGTTGTTTTATTTTGCGAGGATTTGCATGGATTGAATGTTCAATTTTTAATATTGAATGGTATCTAGATATAAATACACTGTGTTAAGATTGATAATGTATTACTATATTTACCCTATACTATCATACGAGGAGTGTCTGAAAAGATGTGTGTTCCTCGACTTCGAAATCTTTGAGTTCCAGCGGCAATATTTTCCTTAAACTTTGCATTAACGAATGTTTTGATTCAAAAATAAGTTTAAAAAAAAGTCTCAACCCCCATGAAAAATCGAATTTTGTCTAAAATTAAGCTAAAACATTGTAATTTTTTACGTTGCATGGGTTGCTATTTTAGAACAAAATAACAACTAAAAATAAACAAAAATAAAGGAACATTTTTTAAGCAGTCTTTTATAACAGTTGTTAACTGTGAAGACTTTGGTGTAAATGTAATAGTTTGATTACCTTGATAGTATAACAGTGAATTAAAACCAACGAGCAAGGCTCTGTTAACCTGGAACTTTGTTTAAAAAAGGGGTTTCCATATTTCGATTTCAAATAGTTACATTCATATTTGTACATACATGAAAGGGTTTTAAGCCTGTTCTAAGGTACCTATATAATTTACTTTAATTGCGATAGCTACAGGCAAACTTCAGTGCGTCTAAACGTACTATAGCGAATCTAAGGCATTCCTTAGCTTACACAGAATATTCCTCCCTCAATTAATTTCTGTTGAAATAAATTGTATTAGTTTGAATATTAATCGAAAAGCCTTTTATAATCACAATTAGGTAAAGCAGAGCTTATACAAACTACAATTATGGATGTATATTGTATGACAGCATGATATGAAAAAATGTCATGAGGTGAAAAAATACATTTTAACAATTAAGTAGCTGCATTTCAATCCATTAGAAATCATTGCCTAATTGAAATTAATTTGACTCTGCTCTTTAAATTCATGCATGGAGTGTCCATTTTACGCTACTGAAGTACAAATCAAGACCATGAATTAACAACAGGTTTGAGCACAGACCTCCCCAAAGCCGTCCTCTAAATGCGCAGTAAGCTTCTGGCTGGACCCCACCTTACAAGTAACAATGACTACGCTTTTACTTAGTATACCCTTAAGAACCATAATCAGGCTAGCCTTTTACGGACGTCCGGTCCAGCACAAAAGATCAAACACAACCATGTCTTGCAAAATAATCCAGACCAGTGGTGTTACATAAAAATGACACAGCTATCTTTTAACGTTTTGTGCAACAGGGAAAACCGGCCAGATGGCGGGAATAAATGTCAACTGAGGGATGTATGTTGGCAACACTGAATTGAATAACTGCCACTGCCACCTGGATATCGTCGACAAGCAGGTTCTCATATATGTAAAAGTGAATCTGTAACTAATGCGCCGTATTCACGGCATTATTTACGACCGAATGATAAAATACGAAATCTGATTTCTAAAGTGGGCAATGAATCGAACACCAGGAAGAAGAATAAAAAGCTTCTTAAGCCAGATCAAGGTGTTCAAGTCCTAAAACACAACAATAGGATTGATGGGGTCATAGACATGCAAATGAGATTGTCAAGAACGTCTGTGATCGGCTTTCGTTGTTTTCGTTTATTAGCTGGTTTGGTAGAGGAGGTTTTAATACTATTGTGAACATTTAGTTTTGGGTGAATTAAATGTTTAAAAGCACAATCCTAAAATTAATTCCAAGACGATCAAGTGAATACTTTTGGTTTGGAAATGTAGTTTTATAAGAATGGCCGGCTAATGTGTTTTTTATAAAGGCATTCTTGATTTTCGAAGACACAATTGGTCTCTCGCTTAAAAGCATTTTAGGAGACTAATACATTATTCCTCTTTAGGAAAACCTATAGTGCCTAACAAATTATTATGATTGTTTTGCATTAGCAAGAAAGGATGGGGAAAACAGATTGACCTTGAACGCAGTTTGATGTGTGCTTGAAATAAGGTCCGCCTTACACACACACGGACTTTTTCAAAGCGTTACTTGGAATTTAAAACCATCTCTGTTAGTATTGGGTAAGAATAGGTCAATGTAGTATCACCACCGCAACATTTAGGTTCTGTTTAGATCCTCTATTCAGTGTACAGGCGCGTAGAGGTCACTTACCCATTGGCATGTGGTGTCCATCTTGGGGTGACGACATCGTCCAAAATGTCCTCGTGGATTTTGTAGGATCGCTTCGTTCGTTCTTTGGTGTCATCTTGTGCCAGCTCTTTCGAAAGAGTCTGAAAGATAAAGTAATATCACACACTGACAAAAAAATCTAACCACAGCAATGAATTTAATGGTGTTTTCAATGGCAAATAGAATGACTAATTTATAATGTATCTACGAGGTTATACCATGAAAAAACATACTAACTGCACTGTAGTTATAGCTTTTTGTTCTTATAGTTTTGATAAGAAAAGTTACGTGATTGTAATAGTGTTATAAACAAAGATTGTTTAATCTGAAAATTAATAATAAGTTTTACTCAATTAACTAGTCCACTCTAGGTCTCAGACTCTACCATACGGTTGGGAATTAATAGTTTGTTAATATCTTAATTTCATCATTAATGGCTTAACCTAATTCATAGCAAAAAAGGTTTCTTAAGAATAATGTAACTAAAAGTTGTAACCAGGTCAAACATATTCTACCCACGAAAAGCAGAGTTGGAGAGTGGATTATTCAAAATCATACCAATAAAACTTCCTACATCAATGTTTGTCAAAAAGTCGGCCAGGCCAAAACTCCATGACGGGTTTGCCCTCAGATCTCATTATACATATAAAACTAAGAGAAGTGAAGTAACGGACTGAAATGCAGATGGCCTTGGCACTAAATGTCCACAGCTGATGCAATAACATCTGACAGATTGTCTACTTAGAGGAGAACTGCCGAGTGACCCGTGAGAGACACTAGACCGGTCAGACGGCTCGGGCAAGATATTTATACGAAAGTAGAGGCTGATAGAGCGATTAACACTGGTGAAACAGCTCAACATTGATGTAGGTTGATAATTGATATCCTTGTTGGGGTACGATTACACGTGTTTGGAAATTGATCTAATTCAGAGGTGTTGGATGAATTTTGATAACTACTTCAAAGATTGATTCAAAGGACTGGGACGGTATTGAAATGAGAACTCAAATAAAAATAATTTAACATCAAGCTTTTTCACATTAGAAATATATTTATAGATTTAGATGGTGTAGGATACGTACCATAGGCCGATTATCAAAAAGTCTTTGCTATTTGTTGAAAATGAGATGAATCAATGCAGAGACTGATTAGACTATTGGAAAATATTGCAATGACTTTCGACTTTCTTTGACTTCTGTTTTAAATCCATTTTCAAGTATTGTACCATCATAACAGTCATCATACAACACCTTCTTGACTATCTAATACTGATCTTAACCTTAACTTACATTTAAGTCATCAACTACTTTAAACACATACACTGCATTCAGTTATGACATGATACTTTTCCATGAGGTAAATGTCAAATTAGATCACAACCTGATGCAACGGAAGGGAGAGCGTATTAACAATGCAATGAATAACTAATTAAAGTCCAACCTCTGCTGCATATAGATGGCCCATTTGTTGACTATGACAATTATTGAGTTAGGTCAGATTCGGTGTTTCCCTCATGACGTAATAGGCCTACCCGGTATTTTTAGACTTGTTCAGTAAGTCTTTGTTAGAATAAAATTGATAATCCGAATAATATTCTTAGTTTGGGTTTTAAGAGCCTTCAAATCTTCTTTAAAGATTTTGAATTACCTTTAGATACCTAAAAAGATCAAGGTTTGGACTTTAAACCTTGTCAAAACGTAAGCTAACGTATATTACCTCAAAGAAATCATAAAATAAAGATTGAATTTACTTGTCACTGATAAAGATCAGACGGTTTCTAAAAGACGGTGACAGTAAAAATGGTGGACTAATTTTGGTACACCAAATTGTGAGATAAGCACGAATTCCATCGAATCTTCACTGATACAGCTCCACAGAAATCAGTGGTAAGGGTCAAATAAATCCTTTTACTTTAAGCAAAGTAGAAAGGTTTTCAGAAAATAAATTTTCTATAGGCCTACAACTCCAACCAGATCCACCCTAAATCACCAACTTGCAAAATCAGATTAACACATCAATAATTGAGCGGAGCGAGCGAAGCGAGCGAAGCTCCTATACTACACTCTGGCTTTTTATTTACAAGTACTCCTCCTGAACGGCTGGAGTGATCCTCACGAAATTTTGCTCGGTCATGGTAACCATCTATGGGAAGGTATAAATCTGAAATGGTCCAAATCGGACGTAAGGGTTCTGAAAGTTACCATGTTATTTTAATAGGAGAAATATTTTATTTGGTTTGTTTACTGTGTGTTGATTATACAGCTGTTATTAGGACCAAATTTAACTGCAGACTGTTACTATCAGCTGTTTGTGAATACATAATTTTTATGTGAAATTGCTGGTGGTTTGTTTATTTTAGAAGTTTATTTACCTTTGTACGTGAATGAAATAGGTGAAAATCTTGGACGACGCACCATTTAATATATTGTAAACATATAATAACCCGTCGCAGCAAACCTGCGTAATCAAAAATTATTAGAGTATTGCAGACTTGTGGCGAGTAAGCGCAGCGAACAACCTAAAGGCCTATTTTCCCAGACGCGTCTTGTGCGTCTTTCGCTCCGCGATGATCGTTAGAGCGATGATCGCTCAGCGACGATCGCTGAAGGCTATTTTCCCAGAGACGTCTATTCGTTGCGATTATTTGACCAGTGAGTAGTCTTTGGTGGTGAAAGGAGTGGTGTTGGTGCTGTTTGTAAAATGAGTACCGGTATTAAAAAACAAATAGTTAAGTATTTATTAGCTGAGGAGGTAGATGATGAACAAATTTTAGAAAATGCTGCGTGAACCCAGGGAAAAATGCTTTCTATGTTTTTAAAGAGATCAAAAGAGGGATATTTTAAAATATTAAAAGAAAAAGATTTACGTTCTGATGAGTCCAAGTTTTCTGAGTTTTTCAGGCTTGATTTTACAAAGTTCAACTTCGTGCTAAGTTTAATCATAAATTAAGCATACTCCAAGGAGTAGGCCTACTCCTTCAGGAGTATGCTTAATCTATGGTTTAATTAAATACCCCCGTCGCAGCAGACCTGCGTACTCAGCGAATTTCCAATGGAATTTCAGATTATTTACTTTCCCCATAAAAACACCATAGGATCGAGTATGTAGGTTTTCTGCCATGGGCTGTTGTTAGAAAATCTAAGTTAATCAATAATTGGTGAATGTAAACACAAAATTGTATCAAACTCTGGCAATTTTTTATTTTCCCCATAAACCCCATGGGGGTGAGTATGTAGGTTTGCCGCCATATGGGTTTTGTAAGCAAGTATAAGTTAAACCTTATATAGATAATGTACACACCAAATTTGATTAAGTTATGTCAATAAATAAGCAAGATATAGGGTTTTCTTGATTTCCCATAATAATAACATGGAAAACACATTTTTGGATTTGCCCCGTAACCAATTATGCTATGATAAAAATTCAAAATACCAAATTGTTTGTTTTTTTAAGCTCTTGTAAATGGTTTCAGTTAAAATTGATGAATTTTAAAAATTAAGGTCCAAAAATGCAAAAAACCCATTTTTGACCCCTTTGAAACCCCATAAAACCCCGTTCCCATAACCCGACAATGCTGGTTCGCGAACTCATGAAAATAGACTTGGTCTTACACCTCCATACCAAATTTCATCAAAATCGGAGGTCCCCTTCAAAAGTTATCAGTACCACGGACACATAGATATATAGATATATAGATAGATATATAGATATATAGATAGATATATATATATATACATATATATGAAAATGAACGAATGGTGTTTTTGGCTTCTGGGGACCTCAAAATGAAAAAGTAAAGTGGTCCTGGGCTTAGGTCTTACCATGGCTACTACCGTAATAGCGTATTCCCTATAGGGAAATTCGCTAAAATGAGTTGTACACGGCATCCTTGAATAACAAAACCCCATAACCCATAACAGCAGAAGAAAACTTGCTCTAGCTTTAAGGTATGTTTTTATCATGTAGTAAAAAGGTAATTATATGCACAAAATTTCAGCCTTCTTCCATTTTTGTAATAAAAAGATAGCACATTTTAACCCATGGATCAAAAGATTTTGAACCTTTTAGTTTGCTTAAGGAAAAATAATAACAACATTTCCAGATTATAGTTTTTATACATTGTAATTATCAAACCTAATTATTGCAATTGGCAAAAGGTGAGTGTGCGCAGCGTACGAACTAAATTGACGACGAGTGAGCGTAGCGAACGAGCCGACCCAAACGGCGAGTGAGCGCAGCGAACGAGCTAAACCCTGATGGCGAGTGAGCGTAGCGAACGAACTCACTTGAATTACCTATAAAACATTTGCTATTATTGATTTTTAAAATTAGTCGCTCCGCTCAATATTGCAAGCAGACAACTGCATTGTATACCTAGTTACTCTTCTAAAACAGAGAGAGGAGCTCTACCCAAAATCCCTTCACCCAGAAGAGAAGAGGAAAACCAGTTGGTAAAACCCAGAGGAGATCCATCCAGATCACCTTGTGGCAAATGAGACCAGTCCGCATCTCTGGGATCTTGTTCACCTTTCGACCCGCAGGTCCGTGTATAAATTACGTTTTTACCGTCGCGGTTGGCACTCCTGGGTCTGATAACCGGTCACCGGAGACCGCCTCAAGGTGGTTTACAGTTTCATCTGCTGGCGACGAGTTGATTCATTGCTTGACCTCTGACAGCGACAAGTTTGGCTCCCGTTGTCATCGACCTTGCGACGGTTTGACCTTGGCGTCTGAGTGGTTTAGGGAATTGATTATGGTGATGTATTGGAGATGGTGAGTTATTGCATATTTTTGTTTTGTTTTAGAGGTCCAAATATGAGGAGAGGCTTAAAGCTCCGAATTTTCTTGGGGAAAAGTTTGAAAAATGTATGTGCCATTTTACGGCTGAAGCTTTGTGGCAAAAATTTGAATAATATACTTGAGGCAATAGATTTTTGTTAAATATTGAAGCAAAATAAAACATTGTAACGTGCTTTGCCAAAAATGTTCAAGCTAATGTTGGATATGGAGCCAATCAAAAGAGTATTTTACTTTAAAATACTTGTATCTTGTTCTGAGTAGTTTGCGTAAAAGAAATTAATTTCGAAATTTGTGTACAACTTATCCACATAGGACTACTCTACAAGCAGCAGCATCATCAAGGCTCCCAGCAACTACAGATGAACACATAAGTACCGAAACAAATCAAATTCGGGCCCGCTCAAACAGGGGCGGATTAAGGATGTGATTTTGGGGGGGGCGGTTTCGAAAATATAGGCCTTCTTTTTTGCCGTGAATAAGAAAGGTTTTGAATGAATAAGAATTGTTAGGGGGGGGGGGGGTATTTAAACCATGTTTAAAACGTATTAAAATAATTGTTTATTTCCTATTATAAACCATATTAATTAAATTAAATTTAATGATTAAGCTGTAATACCGGATTGACCGCGTCGACTGCTATACCCTTACTCGTTGGTTTTAATCACAACTTTGGTCATAGTACAGTATCTATATATTAATACGCAATC
This sequence comes from Neoaliturus tenellus, assembly GCA_030545055.2. NCBI lineage: Eukaryota > Metazoa > Arthropoda > Insecta > Hemiptera > Cicadellidae > Neoaliturus > Neoaliturus tenellus. Next base: position 18,327,564 of record CM061534.1, read on the forward strand.
ATGTTTGATTTCCTCCTTTTTTCTCAGCTCGTGTGCATCGTAGGAGAAATCCGCGCATACCGTTAGAAAGGTTAGATTTTAAAATAGTCCTGTAGATGAGCAGAATCACATACTAGCCTAATTCTCATCGGACACCAGGGCTACGCAACAAAGGCTTTCAAAGTTCCAATGTTAATCTCATGGAGGAAGGAGAATTGATTGACTCATTAGACAGCTGTTAAAAACAACTGCTAGAAAAACAAGAAGAACAGATGTTTCAGTTATAAAATGTTTTGAAACTTCTTGAGTCCAGATAAACTGAAATTTTGATAGAGTTTCGATCAGGAGGCGATCTCTAGTCATTGTTATAGGCTAATAAGTTTAGGCCTACACTAACTACCAACTTACTCATCCTTACTGACCGTGGTGTATCCAAATTATAAACAAAATCTACCCATAGATGTTTATATAAAATAATATTATAATAAACAGATACATCGCTACAGACACTCCTGGTAATTAGTTTTAGGTTAGGATTGGTTTCTCACAAAGTTTTCGCTATAAAAAGGCACTTAGGGTAGGCTACATAGAACAACCAAAGTGATGATCCTAAACTTCTTTCTTTTAAATTAACTAAATTATGAATTTAACAATAAGTATTGTTAGAAAAAAGATAAAACACATTTAAAAAAGAAGAAGGGATCGAAGGGTAGAGAAAGATCTTTCAGCACTCGCTATACTGACGACGGGCAAAGTTAAAATGATATGTAATAGCTGTTTAATAAGAGGAAACAGTACAGGGTGCCATTCATTGTAAACATCTTAATGCCGCTGAAGGGATGTCTTTACCGTCGTCAATGTCTCTATTCTATTTTATCGGTCCTCAGATGTTCAGCATTGTCCGTGATAGCTGTGCGTGGTATTTGCGGCGTTGGTAACACTGTCGGCGCTACACCCACTCCTCCTCCGAATTTGTCCTCCCACAAAATGGCAACGGGGGAAATAGACGCCTGTGAAGTTCCTCGGCACCCTCAAGTGATTGCGAGTTGCAGTGCCGAGGCAGCAGGCGCGAGGCGTACTCAGTAAAAGCGTGGTGAGGTGCCCGACGGTGCGGCGCTCGGAAACAATTTTTTTTATTTTATAGGGATCACCTTAATTTTGTACATACCTATTTTAATCCTTATTTTGTCATAATTTATCTCTAACAATATTGCAATTAATTACTAAAACTATAATCATACACTCATTATAGCTTTTGATAATTTGACAGCCAATACAGTATTTTAATCTCTGCAGCGGACGGGGGGGGCGGACGCCCCCCCCGCCCCCCCCTTTAATCCGCCCCTGCGCTCAAATATAATATCATTCTACCAACCACCGATGAGAAACTGGTGAATTCGGAACATCAGCAGGATTATATTCAAAAAAAAAAAGAAAAGATAAATCACTTACTAATTAAAAAATTATAAAAAATTGCTTGAACAGAAATTGTTTTAAATTCTAACTAAAGAAGCATTTTCACTTTATAACTTTTCGCAATGTGTTTTGAATTGTTACCTACATATTATTCCCATTATGAAACTTTAAACCAATAATAGGCTTCATTCGTATGTAGAGCATTGAAACTACGAAATACGCGTGTTCGTATTTTTAAGGGGATAGAACAATATTTCCTCAGTTAATTTATTATTTAAAATGACTGCTGTGTTTCGAAATCGGCTTCACCTAGTAAAATATGCTCATTTAGGCAAATTTTCACATCGAGTGAGTACCATTATATGATTGTAAGCACCCAAAGTAATAAATAAAAAAAAAATGTAAACCGATTACAAATTTTCCGGTGATCCATCTTATTTATTAATTCTGAAAATCCTTCCTCCACAATGAATTGCTAAACGTCCATTACCTTATGCAGTTGGTCATATTTGTCCCGCACCCGTTTAACAGTTTCCTGATGAGTCAGTCAAGGTGATCCAGTGTCTCAACGTGGGAACGAGCCATAATACGTTTAATATCGCGCCACACCAGAGCACAGTCTCGTGTGTGTGCGTGTGCATGCGTGTGTGCGTGTGTGTGTGTGTGTGTGTGAGTGTATGTGTGTGGGGTGGCGCCTACTCCACACCGGGAGGTCACCGCTTGGGCGGACTTTTAATGTTCTGACCAAGGATCAGTGCCAAGACGGATGAGAACGGGAATTGAAAAAACTGCTTAACACTTTTGAAGAAGAGAGCGAGAGATTGCTCACCGATGCTTGAGTAAGAAATCCCGATTTTAGCTATCGTCAGACACACACGATCAATACTTTCAGTTACGACACCGCAGCGATTTAGCGGCGACACACTTGTCGCAGTACACGACCCATCCATTCGACACACGAGTGACATTCGCATCGGCGACATCGCAGCGATATAATGTAGCGGCGACACACTTGTCGCAGTACACGACCCATCCATTCGACACACGAGTGACATTCGCATCGGCGACATCGCAGCGATATAATGTAGCGGCGACACACTTGTCGCAGTACACGACCCATCCATTCGACACACGAGTGACATTCGCATCGGCGACATCGCAGCGATATAATGTAGCGGCGACACACTTGTCGCAGTACACGACCCAACCATTCGACACACGAGTGACATTCGCATCGGCGACATCGCAGCGATATAATGTAGCGGCGACACACTTGTCGCAGTACACGACCCATCCATTCGACACACGAGTGACATTCGCATCGGCAACATCGCAGCGATATAATGTAGCGGCGACACACTTGTCGCAGTACACGACCCATCCATTCGACACACGAGTGACATTCGCATCGGCGACATCGCAGCGATATAATGTAGCGGCGACACACTTGTCGCAGTACACGACCCATCCATTCGACACACGAGTGACATTCGCATCGGCGACATCGCAGCGATATAATGTAGCGGCGACACACTTGTCGCAGTACACGACCCATCCATTCGACACACGAGTGACATTCGCATCGGCGACATCGCAGCGATATAATGTAGCGGCGACACACTTGTCGCAGTACACGACCCATCCATTCGACACACGAGTGACATTCGCATCGGCGACATCGCAGCGATATAATGTAGCGGCGACACACTTGTCGCAGTACACGACCCATCCATTCGACACACGAGTGACATTCGCATCGGCGACATCGCAGCGATATAATGTAGCGGCGACACTTGCAGTACGCTACACATCCGTACCATCCGTACACACGAGTGACATTTGCTTCGGAGACATCGCAGCGGTATCCAGCACTGCATGGAAATTTACATTTACGTTACCAGCATATCAACATTTATACCCGATCAAAAATAGGGAATTTATTCCCTAACCATATTTCCGATCTGGGTATCTCGCTATTGCCTTATCTGAATCCCGTCGTACCAACCTGAATGGATTTTTGCTATTTTTTACTCCACAGAACAGCATGCCAAAACTATTAAAAAACGTGTTACCAGTGGTCGGGTTCACGTTCTTCTACCGCAATCCACCGCAACCGGGATGCGGTGGATTTTTTGCGGTTAGCACGTGAACGTCAACAATCAAAATCCCGGTGGGTTCATAAGACGGCAGCAAAATGACGTCACCAGGATCCACCGGGATTTATCACGTGATCATTGGGATTTGTCACGTGATTATCTAAATTCCGTTTGCTGTGGATGCGGTGAATGAACGTGAACCCGACCAATAGTGGAGTTTATCTTCCGGAAAACAGAGAAAACGTGTGATTATAAATTATTAGGTTGTTTACAAACCTTTGTTTGTAAAACACAAAAATCTGAAAATTTAATATATATCATTTTAGTTTATCGAAAACTGGGTAGGTATTTTCGGAGAGCTCACTAATAAAAAAAATCCAATTTATTTCATGTCATGACATGAACCAATTATCTAGAGCAGCAACTATTTTAAAACCATCCAAACTGGTTATCAAACCGAGAGGTTTCTATTTAAGTGTTGATAGGAGAAACGAGCCCGAAGTCGGGCGCCAAAACGCCGCGACTCAGGATTGCCAACTGTTGAGCAACCACCCAGCAGTGGTACCGGACTGTATTAGCATATAACATCTGAGAGCGCTATAAAGTTACTGACGACTGAATCCGAGTGACCTGAACTGGTCAGTTATCCAAGACCAGTTGGATATTATCGCATATTATACGGTCGTGATAACGTATTTGCATACACGTGGTGTGCTCTTTCAATGTAACCTTTGGAAATATTTATAAAATTAACCAGTTTTGATCACGGTTTAAGCAAGCCGATGAGTTATATAAGTTTATGTTTTCCAATTTACGGTGTGGTTGTAACCAATTTAATAGCAAACCCTTTTTAGCGAATTTCCCATAGGGAATAAGCTATTACCGTAGGTCTCATGGTAAGACCTAAGCCCGGGACCATGTTACTTTTTCGTTTTAAGGTGCCCAGAGACCAAAAATAATAGTCATTAAAATTTTTTTATATATATATGTATATGTATATGTATATATATATATATGTGTGTGTGTGTCCCTAGGCACGATAACTCTCGTAAAAAAGGTCCGATCGACACCAAATTTGGTAGAGATGTGTAATCCTACGTTTATTTGGATGAGTTCGTAAACCAGACATATCGACCTACCGGAAGGGGTAGTTTTGGGGGGTTTTGTACCCCAAAAATAGGTTTTTTGCATTTTTCATATGTAATTTTAAAAATTTTTTAATTTTTGTTTTGACCATTGGATTTAGCTCAAAAAAACACACAATTTAGTATTTGAAGCTTTGCTCTATCTCTATTGGTTACCGAGATATTAAAAAGTCTAAAGACAGTACATTGTATTTTGAAGCTCCAATGTTAATCTTATGGCGAATAAGGATGTGTTAATATTTCACTTATTGACCAATATTTTTGGATGAAACTTGGTATTTAGTATCATTTGGTTGAGATTCATCCATTTATGGTAAAAAATCTTGGTTTTTATGATTATCATGGCAGCAAACCTGCATACTCTTTTCCCATGTTAATCATATGGAGAATAGGCAAAATCCTTTAGCAATGGACAGATATTGATGAAACTTAGTACATGGCTTTATATGGTTGAAATAAATTGTTTTTATGCTAAAAACCTACTTTTGGTGTTCCCCATGGCAGCATACCTGCATACTCTTTTCTATTTATCATAAGGAGACTAGACATTTATTTCCCTATTTATGAGCATGTGATGACATTTGGTTTACAGATTTATTTGGTCAAAATTAATATTACTAATCAGGAAATTCGCTGAGTACGCAGATCTGCTGCGACGGGGTGTATTTATAGTTATGACAGATGTAATTTGATTTTTTTAATAGGCCTACTCTACAGAAATTTTGCAAATTTCAAATTATTTACCTGAATTTTTTATTGTAAATCACTAATAAATAAAGTTTTATTGTGACTTTGAAGTTCTGAGTAAGACAAAGTTAAATCGGCCATACACCAGGACAATAGAAACGTACATTTTCTTTTCCAATAATTTTAGGGTATGGGCAAATAATAAATGTTTCAACATTATTCTCATAATTTATTTGCATTTCATTTCAGATTCTTCTCAAAGCTGTGCTCATTCTAATAAATATATGAAGCTTTTTGCTGAACTAAAGTCTGGGGCAATAATCAATGCAGAAAACACCATTAAACAGACATTTTAAAAAGATTATGTAACGAAAATCCATGAAAATCACGTTGAAAAGACAAACTAGATAAAAATATTGATTACTGTAGTTTTATGTGAAGAATTGAAGTACAGAAGAAATTCCAAACATTTTGAGAATCCTCTAGAAGAACTCGACTTAGGCCTTTTCTTCGCTTAGAACTATAGCCAGTTTTCATACCAGTATTTCCCCCACGCTCTTTGTGGTGGACTTTTTAAAAGTGAATATGGCTGAAGGTGAGTATGATGGGTGTGATGATCAAATGAGGTGTAGCTTTGTTACTGACAAAGTCCAGCTGATTCATTTGGGAGTATCATTATACTTAAGCATAATGAAAAGGCCGATGTGTCCAGTTTTGAACCTTGAAAACAAACTCCATTTTTATCTGGATCCAACCGGTAACCTTTGGTACCCATAGAATTTGAGTTCTATAACCACTCATATATCCATTGTCTAGAATTACAAATTTCCAAAATAATATTTTGTTTGTTTATAATCTTTTCAATCAAGCCTTTAGTTGTATGCAAAGATGAAACTATTTGGCCAAATCACTATCAAGTTCGTCATCAATTTCTGTCAGACTATTTTCTGGCTGAGATCTTCAGCGTGTTGCTTACCTGGACAAAGTCGACCAGCTGCACCTTGGCGGCAACCTCCCTCCCCCAGGCCAGGTCGACCTCCACGCCGTCCAGCCCCAGCTTGTGGACGACGGTGGCGGCGGTGCGGGCGAGGGCGGAGCGGCGGCGCAGCGCCACCTCGGCGCCGTCGAACACCCGCGCCACCAGCCGCAGCGAGGGGTTGGCCTCCTGGAGGCGACGAGCTCTCTGGACCACCTCTGGAACACGTGAGAAAGTGAGGTGAGGGTTGAGGTAAGGATAGGTTTGATATTGAGACACCTTCCAGAACTTATTTTAAGGCGAATAGGGTGAGTGTGATGGATCAGATTAAGTGTAGCTGTGTTACTGACAAATCCTAGCTAGCTGATAAATTCATCAGGATCAGTAATGATCAGTAATTAATATACTAATGAACAATGGAAGCTTACCCAAAGATCCACAAACTTTTCTCTAGATCGAAACGGCAACTTTCAGATTCAAAGGCTTAGATTCCAAGTAAAAATGTGACACACACTCATGCAATTTCAATCATGCCATCTCCTCAGCGTAGAAATGGTGAAGAGATTTCTGCAGACGAATCACTGCATTGCAAATCGGAGTCTTATTTAGTCTATTACTGACAAAGAAATGCCCTTTCCTGATTATGACGCACCTAAAGAAGATGACAACCATTAACAATGGTTTACTAATTACTAGGCTACTTCTGGTTCCACGATTGGAACAAAATATTGTCTCCCGATTGTTTAGATTTCTTTGATTGTTTTTATGAATTCTACAAGTGGTCGACATGGTAATCGAATTCATATAATACCTTTGGCAAGTTCATTGCCAATTCATTGCCATGTCGAGTACACTGTTGACAATGCACATTCTAACCGACGTGATAGGGAGATATATAAAACTAATATACTTCACAACTTAAATACCCAACAAATATTTCTAGACTTCGGCGATGATATGCTCGAAATACGTCTTAACAAATATGGAAACGTATAGAAAAAGAAAATAAGTTTATAAATTTTGATGGGAAAGTTAAGTTGGTGAGATTTTGAATTGGCATGTTCTAGTTTTCTAGGTAAATATTCCCTTTCGTTCATTACATTATGTCTATAAACCAGCAAAATTATCTGGAAAATCCCTGGGATCGCGAATGGAATGGAACTAAAAATCAGTTGTCGGCATAATGGGCAAGTTAGGGACCGGAAAAGACGTGTTGATAGATTTCGACGTGGATTCGTGTTCTCTTAAGTGGATACTGCAGTATACATAGAAGATAACTGACTTAGGAGATGAATCACCAGGGAAAGGACTTGCGTCAGAGTTTTGAGTGGAAGTCGCGTTTATCGATGAAATGCCTGTTGTACTTATCAAGAACAATATTTTAGAGCTACTGTTTTATTTAGTTCCATATTTATGAATTTGAAAACTATGTTTTTGAACAGAGATGTTTCTGCTCAAAAGTTTTTGAAATGGTCGACATTTCTTATGACATTCACAATAATTGACCATTAGTTTAAATATAGATCTACAAGGATTAGAGGATTTTATTCGAAATCAATAATCTATCCCACTGTTCATTTACTGTTTCATGTACTTTACTCGGAGATAGATTGCTTTTTTGTTGTTGACGCGAATTTGTAATGTTACTTGCCCAACAATAGCCCTAATAAAGTAGCATTTATCATACCAAATATTTCTAAATCGTTCAAAACATCCATTCAAGGGAAAATATTAACATAGCCTACTTTTATTATAGTGGTTGTGTGTTTTTATTTATTATAATGTCCTGGGTTTCAGAGTGACATTTTCTTAGAAAAAACCATAAAGAACATTCCTTCTCATAGGCTTAATTGCTTATAAGTTACTTTGACGTTCAATTCACTCCTTTCAAAGTGGGAGGCCATCAAGACACAAGAGTGACATATAAACATCCTCTTTATACGGCTACTTAAGCAAAGACACATTTGCAAATTAGTTGTCTAACCTTAACCAATTAAAGGAGACAATGAATGCGAAATTCCGTTGTAAACAATGAGGTTATGTTGTATTTCATGTCGGCCCACGGCCTCCTAGATTTGGCAAGGACACCACGCCTCTAGCGGCCAATTTCACAACTACGGCTAATGGCGAAGACGTATTTGGAAGGCAGTGATTAGCTTGGTATCGTTGCCGCTAGGCCGCGCTTTTATCGTCTGCAACGCTTGACAGACCCCATTCTTGTCTTGAACTGTTGTTGATCCTGACCATTCGTATGGCTTACTGACCCACTGTGGGAAAAGTCAACTCTTGTGTTGCATCTGCTTCTCTAGACGTTCCAAGGATTGTTTCTTTGTTGAAACATAGTAAGGTGTGGTTTCAAGTAGTTGAAAAAGAATAAAAGTTCGGAGTGTAAAAGGTTTGAAGTAATTTATCTGTTATATATTTACCAAGATATAGATTTATCAAACAAAAATTTACCAAGATAATGCAAAAAAAATCTGGTAGTCGCTTTAACTGGAGCATAATATTTCTTGTTTTTCAACCATCACTCACCATTAAAAAAATTGCTTTATTTATTTTTTGCAAATCTTGTTTTAATTTCCAATGCAGAAGCTCTAAAATCTTATGAACAAATAAGATATTCCTGATGTATGCTAGCATCAGTTCTAAAACATTGAACTCCTTATGGTTTTCTTTTACCGTCTTTTGCTACCTAAGGGGATTGAGTGTTAAAACATTGTAGTTTCTGAAGTATTTTCAGACCACAGCATTTTGTGAAACCTTAATATTAGGCTATCAAGGAGTGGATTTTTATACTAAAACAAAATCTCCTCTAATGGAACCCTCTCTTAAAATGTCGAATATCTTTCAGGTACATTTAATGTTATCTCAACTGTAGGCCTATAGCAGACCACTGGACTGAACCGACCTTTGGACACAGAAAGAATCTCAGTGACCAGATGACATTAGGACTGAAAGCTGTTATTTCGCTATCAGTTGCTCCATAACGTTCAGGCGATAGCACATTAGTATTGTCAGTTTCTATTGAGCCTGTGTTACAGCGTTTTAGAACTATCGCAAACAGGAGCATGGGCAAGTTATGAAATGCTCAAGTGAAGAAAAATCTTTAAGCAATGTTTTTTTATAACATCTAAGCTTAAGCTAACATTATATTTAATATCAATGAATTTTCCAGCTCAAAGAAGTCAAAAGGAAAATTCAAGAAGGTATTGAGGAATTTTCTCGTGATGGGAAATAAAATTCTCTTTCGACAGCACATTAATTTTGAACGGGGTATATACAACAATTATTTTTCCCATTTTCAGGAGCCAAAAACTCCCATGTTTCAAAAACTTCACAACCTATTAGCCTAAGTATGTATCTTAATTATTTTAGGTTTTTTTGCTGTCTGGTAACATATTTTATGAAAATAGCTATTATTTTAGCAAAATAGTGGGAAGATAAGTATTCAATAACTAGTTAAAATAATTATGGTTTAAAATTTTGAAGATTTTATGATTTACAATATTGAATTTAATACAAAACATTTGTGATAATTTGGGAGGTATAAAATGTAAATACATATATTGATTATTGGCAATCATTAGCTATTCATCCTCGTTTAAGTTGTAACATCTTTGTCCCGCTGTTGCCATGGCTGGTAGGCGTCATTGTTGTGTTATCAGCAGAGATCGCGAAACGGCGCCTCTGCCCACGACCATTGTTGCGGTTGCTCCTTGGCTAACCTTACAACCGCTAGAGGCAAATTTGTTTATTAAAAATATGTCAAGGACCTCAATAGTCAATTTGTAGTTGTATTGGCATCGGAATATAGGTTTAGAGAAACAAATATTATTTAAATCAAATATGGAGCGCAGAAATATAAAATTGTGATCTCAAAGTTATCTAAAACCACTGAAGTAACAACTAAATCGAGTTAAAATTGCTGGTCACGAATAAAAAATTTGGCCAGTGTTTTTAAATTGGAAAATATTGTGATGCTGTAATTTTGCAATTACTTCTATTGCAGTTAAAAACAATAAAAATTAATAATGGAGATTTTTCTCTTTAAGAAATAAGGAAAAAATCAGTCTTAACCTTAAAAAATGCTGAGAAAATAAAACCAAACAGATCATAGTGTTTGAGTTAGATAAGCGTTAAGGGGTCATAAACAAACTCGTAGACAATATAATGTTCTACATATTCCTATATCAATACAAAATACCTTTTTTAGATTTTGTAGCTTACATACAAACTTAGCAATGTAGCTTACAACAAACCTGCAAAGCTTGCTTACTGGTCAAAAAGATTTACTTGGTGTACAATAATATGGAAACCAAAACTATATTTAACTGTTTCTTTGCCATCGTTTTATAAGATCATATTTTGTTCGGGATAATTTTCTTTATAATTCGTCCAGACTTCATTAAGTTCCCTAAGCTCCCCAACTCGTAAAAATACATAGAACTAAAATTTGACGGTAGCTGTAACATAAACAAATCCAACCTTGAACCAACAGCACTTGGTCCACATTTCAGCGCACTCCTAACCCATGCAACTGTTATCTAACAAGTGAAACGCCCTGCGAATTATTCGCGGACGCCCTCAGCATCAGATAATGGACCGATTAAGATGCGGAACCGACAATTTAAGCCAAGGGGGCGGCGTCCGAAGGCGGCGAGGCCATGACACGATTATCTGGGGCTATTTGGCCCGTGTCACCGCTTGTGGGAAATTTATCTCCGGAGTGTCAACGGTTGGCACAACTTATTGCCCTGTCAGTGGCCATTGTTGGCAAGCCTGATATCCCAGTGGCCTCTGACCCGGTGGGCGAATGCGACTATCGAGATCTGTATCCGTCGATATATCGATGTTTCAACACGTCGAAATATCGATTGGGGAAGTGATTTTTGCCTTGTATTTTGTTTATTACAAATACAATCTTATCGCTTATAATTATTGTAGTATTCACGTATCCTAAACTAAGGTAGCCTATTCTAGAAAATAATATAAATTTTTTAATTATTTTCTACAATATATATAACACTAGCTGACTTACCCACGCTTCGCAACGGTAGAGTCTGCTCAAATTGTAATACCAACCTGAGGACTTTTTACACTTCAGGCGAGCTCGTTCGCTACGCTCACTCAACGTCAGGTTCAGCTCGTTGGCTGCGTTCACTCGCCATCACGTTTAGCTCGTTCGCTACGCTCACTCGCCTCTAGTATCCTTTAGTTGTTTATTACTAAATCTTCCCTTAATACTTAAAATGAGAACAGCTGTTTATGATTAAATAAGTTGCAGACAACTACTGTCATTTCAAATAGTTCTCATCTGCGATAATGTAAACAAAAACCCAAAACAAACTATTCTTCCTATACGAACTCCATGCTAACTTTGACCTTCTGTGGGGCGGGGACCATTGGGAATTTTGTAAAATCGCTTCTTATTGTCTGCCTACGCTATGAGAGGAATATGTATGCAAAATCTCATGCTTCTAGGTGCTATGGTTTGGCCTGTGCGTTGATCGGAATTTCGCATTTATATATAGAGATTTTTGGATGAAATATCCTGAATTTTCTTATTTTTAGTTTAAGGTGAAAGGTGAATATCTTTCTTTTTAAAAAAAAAAAGTACAGTATGGTTGTTTTCCACTCTTTTTGGGCCCAAGGGCGTTTTAGTCGCGCCGTTCCGATGCGACACAACAACGCTTATCAATTGGATGCATGGGATTATTCTAATGGCATTGTCCATACAAGCGACTTTGTCGCGCGCGTTTTTTGCATTTAGAATTCCGGTACCGGTATATACCTACTCAAATCGCGCCCGTTTTTGTCGCGTCGAAACATCGAGACTTAAACGCCCGTAGAGACGGAAAGGGTTTAGGTTAGGATTTAGTTAGATATTTTCCCACCCTTGAATAAAACTCCTTTTGATATATTATTGAAATTGAAAAAATGTTTACATCCTTTTTGCAACATCTATATTCAATGCATACACGATGAACTACAGTAATCAGATACTAAAATACTCTAAAAGTGTCAATTATATTAACTATCATAATCTCTAATCAGAGCAACATTTGCCAACCCCGAATTCACTTTTTTTTAATTTGCCCAACAACATAAGTAGTCTTATCTCATCTTATACTCTAAAACAAGCTCTATTTGTACGGGCAAAGTTTTTTTTCGCTCCAAGGATTTTTTAATTTTTGATTGAATATGGGGGTTTTGGACACCATAAATCGATTGGAGCTGGTCCCATGTCTGGAAAAAATCCGGTTTTCGTTCTAGAGCCCTTCAAAGTTTCCATGTTATCCTTATGGAGATTTTATTAATTGAACAAAAATCAGCTGATAACTGGAGATAATAAACCTGTGTTACATCTATAACCTGTGAAAATTATACCAAAGTGCAGCACCCTTCGGCTTGGCGAGCGAGCGAAGCGAACGAGCTCGTCTTTAAAATGGAAGAGGTCGAGTGAGCGGAGCGAACGAGCTTTATGTGAGAACGAAAGTAATAATTTTACTGAGCTTAAGCTCGGTACCCCCGGTACTAGCTTATTAAATTTACACTTGCCTTAAATTTACATTTAATACAAATGAAACAGTTTTAACGACTAACAAAAACTGTAAATTCACTATTAGCCTACAATTATGAAAACATTTTGGAGCACTAAGCCAAATATAAAAATAACATTTTTGCCGTAAACCTTAACTTTCACCTTTAAATTAAATAGATGGATAAATTTATTGTTCAACCTTTAAGAGTGCATGCTGGTTAAAGATATATGGTGTGCTCGTGTGCTGTTATTTTATCACCGTATACTCTATGTAAGTGCCTTGTATCTCTAGCACACCCCGCGCCGATCATTGCTCTAGACAGGCTATGTCAATGGCCAGGTCTGAGACGCTATCCATTTCCTTGTAGTACTCTGCTCTCAATGTTATGGCTTTCGGTCGCTCTAGTGGAGTGGCCAGTATATTTTATTGCAAAACCAAAGGTCAATCCCGCCCTGCCCTATATGAATGGAACATTAATCTGGAATATACATTAGGATTGTAACTTATATACATATGGATATTTTTTATGTTGAGAAATAATGGACCGATGAAGTTGAAATTGGCATAGAATGCAAATTATTTGGTATTGTAGTAGTTCTTTCGTGCCATAGGGGTTGAAAAGAGAATTTTGTGTCCAACTAAGTTTACTAATTTAAAGTGAATTGGCTTAAAATCACATTTGAAAAAAATGGTACGTACTTAAGAAGTAGTTTAGTCACTATTATACATAATTCCAGAAATATTTAAATGGTTTTACTACTGAACTGCAAACATTCTTAAAAATTCAATTAAATTATTCTTTCAAAAGAGGATATTAGTCTGTATAAGTTCTAGAATGTATGATATGTTTTTTGAATGCTTGTCAGTGAAATTAAATTTTAATTAACTTCAAAACTCTTCACAATGTCAACTACTTTAGTTCGAGATTCTGTTACATTTTTGTGATGAATAATTGTTGTGATTTATTCTTCAATACCAAAACTCCTCAAATATGATTATTTGAAGATATTTGTTGACTCTATAGCATAGCCCAGGTTGAACTGCATTTCTGAGCTTTCACTTCTAAACAATCATTGTTGAATCATTGAATGCATGAACCATTATTGGAAATGGCGGCGCATTAAAAAATTACAACTAGAAATAACAAAAAAAAATCCGTATTAACCTTGGTTAGTTAATCTTTTGAATGGGTTCCAGAAAAGAGTTACAGAATAATTATTCCATCTTAGGTCGCAAGAGGGGAGGTGAAATGAGAAGAGAGTCAGCTACACTGTTGCCACCTGTTCGTCTCAGCAAGATATGCTGATTGGATGCCCACAGTTGCATTTTCTATTCTCATTCGTGTTGGCAACACTTGCGGTTGCTACACATGCGACAAGATTTGTTATAATGTCATTTAAAGATCTACCATTAAAAGTTCTCAACCGTACAATAGGTTACTGTTTAAAGAGGACGTTTTTATGATATACATAAGTTACTAATTTCACACTATACTATACTCCGGCCAAAAATGATATAAATTACAATCATATTCGTATCTCTCAATGTCACCTGAATACAGGAATAAATACTAAACAATGCGCACTTTACCGTTGTAAATTCAATTTAATATTCGTCCCCAAGATCAATGGAGAAAGTCGGAGGCAATTTTGTAACGCAATGTATTCTGCCCACTTGACTGTGGCATGTGACAAAACGAATTAATGTCGGACGGTTATGTTAATTCGCGCCATTCCGTTGCACAACCTGCGAGTCGAATCAGCTGACTAACAGCTGACTAATGAACAATCAGCTGATGCATTACTTCGACTCGACTTTGAGGTTAGGCTAGGTCGGTGCTTATCTTATGACTATTCATTTTGAAGGTGGTAGTTGTTGACAAGGTGAAATAAACAACGATGTGAATTATTGTCTTGTTCATTGACAGTAATGTGTCAGGAAGGTTAGAATACAATAAGTTAAATCGAGTATGTAATAAAAATCAACCAATTAAAAAACTGAGAACAAATTATCATAATATTAAATATTCTTAGATTGATCTTTTTGGACAAGAAAAATCTTTAGGGTTTTATCATGGTTTTTCTTCGAAGTTATATCTTATTTAATATAAAAAGTTCAATTTTTAAAAAATTATGAAAAATTTATCAAGAATTATAGATATTAATGGGTGTTTGTGTGTGTGTTAGTTATTGGGGAATTATTATATTATGATAGTCTTGTAACTTGTAAAGAATTTTAACAGTCGTCATGAGCTTTTGGTATTTTGCTAAACTAACCACCAGATCTTCGATATGGCTTAAGATATATTTAATGATTTTGTACAGATAAAAAAATTTTAATGTACATGGCATACTTAGATACTTTAGATACTTTATTTGAAACACCGACGCACGCTGCGGTGCGTATTTTAAGGTAAGTATGACTGAAGGGATGAGTGTGATGATTGTGATGGATCAGATGAGGTGTAGCTTTGTTACTGACAAATATCAGCTGTTTTATTTGTCAGGATCATTAATTAATAGCCCAATGACCAAAGGCAGCTGGGTAAAGATGAATTTAACAGTTCAGTATCTGTTAAATTCATTGATTTATTAATTATTTACTAAGTTTTATCAATATCTGTCCATTGCTAAAGAAGTTTGCCTATTCTCCATATGATTAACATGGGAAAAGAGTATGCAGGTTTGCTGCCATGATAAGCACAAAAACCAAGATTTTTTACCATAAATGGATGAATCTCAACCAAATGAAGCTAAATTCCAAGTTTCATCGAAAAATATTAGTTAATAAGTGAAAAATTAACACATCCCAATTCTCCATAAGATTAACATTGGAGCCCCAAAATACAATGTACTATCTTAAGACTTTGTAATATCTCGGTAACCAATGGAGATAGAGCAAACCTTCAAAATACTAAATTGTGTGTTTTTTTGAGCTAAATCCAATGGTCAAAATAAAAATTTAAAATTTTTAAAATTTACATATGAAAAATGGAAAAACCCCATTTTTGGGGTACAAAACCCCCCAAAACTACCCTTTCCGGTAGGTCGATATGTCTGGTTTACGAACTCATCCGAATAAACGTAGGATTACACATCTCTACCAAATTTGGTCTCGATCGGACCATTTTTACGAGAGTTATCGTGTCTAGGGACACACACACACACACACACACATATATATATATATATATATATATATATATATATATAAAATTTTTAATGACTATTATTTTTGGTCTCTGGGCACCTAAAGACGAAAAAGTAACATGGTCCCGGGCTTAGGTCTTACCATGAGACCTACGGTAATAGCTTATTCCCTATGGGAAATTCGCTAAAATCATAAAAATCATGGTAAAATCATATAGGGTTTTATGATTTTAAAGTCTATAGCATCTTAAATTTAGATTGCTCACTGTGGTCCTTATCATTCATAATTTTTATGTATTTTGGTCTCTTTAGACTACAAGATGTTAAGCTGATCAGAAACTCACCATGCTGCGGCGAGAGCTTTTCCAGAGGCGTGTTGATGACGAGGTGGGTGCAGAGGCATGGGTCGAACTGGTCGGGGATGTCGTCCACGTAGCAGACGAGATGCTTGGTCGGTCTCTCCCCGGGGCACTGACCCTCTGGAACATCACACAAGGAGAGGTCAGAACTTGGTAAGAGGGTGGTGCGAAGATGTGGAGGAGTGGGAAGTTATAATGCTTGGAGAGGAGAAGCTATGATCAGTGCAGGGTTGGATGTGGAGAAGGTTAAATTCATGGAAGAAGGAAAAAGAGTAAGTGGAAGATGGGGAAGAGGGATTAGGCGCTAAGGAGAAATAAGAAAAAGTTGCAAGAGTATAGATGTATATGAACGAAAGCAATAAAGAATGCGGTTGGAGGTAGAAAACAAAAGTATCGGTTTACAATATAGAATGATAGGAAACAGCCCCTTGCTAACTCCTCTCCTATATAATCCACAAGAGTTATTAGAACTTTTCACCTCAGAGGTTTTGCGATAAGGAAGGCAGAATATTATATGTCGGTTATGTTATGACAACGCATTTGGGAGCTTTGATCAGCTCAGTATTAGAAGTTGAGAATAAATTTAAACTGTTGTGAGATGGATATGCGGAAAAGGGGATATGAGTGGTTGAGCAGCAATCATTGAAAAACGTAGGCTAAAATATTACTTCAAATAAGATAAAACAATAAGTGTATAATGATGCAGAGCATTGCCCCTCTTGGACATAATTTAACTTAGGGTTTTATAAGCCTAGCTATGGAGACACAGAATGTTTTAAAATTGGTATAATAATTATAAAATGCTATGATCCCCTCAGAATTATTGGAAATGGAGAACCAAGATCGAAAATTAGAAACACAATATAAAGTAGAAATAGAAGCCATAGACAAAACTAAAAAAGTAAGCTGGAAAAGCTTCTTAATTTTATTATGTATTTTGGAATAGCCTATTACAAGGTTAATCACTGTATGATATTAGAGACTTCAGTGTAAAAATATTTTACTTAAAGGAACACTTACTGATGTTTAATACTTCTTTGTATTACATTTTGCTATTGGCCTTGGCCTTAATTGAGTAGGCCTAATTGTTCTTAGGTTTAAACATAAACTGCCGCTGGCCTTCTAATGAAAATGTTTGTTGGTAATTTTAACTTAACTGCAAATGAAACTTTCTATGCTTGAACACTTATTGTTCCTCTCCGAGTTTTTCTGTTGACCGTAATTTCTTATTGGAATTTTGAAAAAATACTATCTTTACTCTTTCCACTCTCATTTCGAATTGTTCTTTTGATGTACTTAATAATGGGAATCAAGTATCCCTGATTTAATTATTTTAACTTATCACGGAATATAAAAGTGTTTTTATAATGGATATAGTGCATCCAAGAACTTGCTTTCATTGAAGGTCCTGCATTTCCTCATCTTTTCTAAAATTGCCTTGGTGATATGACTAGATTTTCCCTATTGCCCTGTCTTACTCTTTATCCTTTCCAAATTCAATTCTGTGCTTAAATCCTAAATATGTGTAAAAATATCGGTATTTTTATATAAGGACAAAAGAAACAGAAAACTGTAATTAGTGTAATTACTGTCGATATTGAACTTTTACAAATGTTGAAAACTTGCAGTAAAAGCACAGCTGACTACTGTATACCTGTCTCACCGATGTGCTCTAATAAATGAAAAAAATAATTCATCAAATTAATTGCACATTAACTTTTTATGCTTTTTGCAATCCCGATTCCGCATTCCATTCATAATTGCCTTTATTTCATTGCAACCACCTTCGAAGAACCGGTGAAAGTTGCCCACCGGTTATGCCGATGATCCACGCAATTGGCGGGAAATCCGATACCGAACGCGCGATTGCGAGTCAATGTCGGGCCGGGAACAGAACAGGAGTGGTCCCGAGACGCAACCTTGCGGTACGCCGGAGTGTCTGTGACGCAACCGCGCAACAGCCGCCCGGCCCGCCGCGTGTTTGCCGTGTTTATCGGCCAGACGGACAGACGGAATACATTATTTGCAGAACCAGTTCTATTCTTGCGCAACCTCGGTTTGATTCTGACACGCGTCTGGGTGCGTGTGCGTTAGTGGATTCGGGTCAACTGATCGATCCTTGAATAATATGTTTCAATTGGTTTATCGGAGTGGGGAAGAGTGATTGGCAAGATTAATGGATTACATATTTTAATAATGGGAATTAATCTCTCAAATACTTCTGTTTTAGGGTATGCCTTTTGACCAACGAAAAGTTAATCCGTCTATAGAAGTAGAACAGGTCTCGGTCAAATTCCAAAATACTTAGCACAATATAATTTTTTAGGGTCAAAATTAATATTAGGTACTAATTTGGAAATTCGCTGATGAGGTCTGCTGCGACGGGGGGTATTTTTGCTCATATCTACGCCAGAGACATTTTGTTAAGAATATTTGTCTTGTATACATATAAACGCTTTTTGGGAAAGCTGTCCAAAAACATCAAATTTTGTTGGCCACCACGGAAATCACACCCGTTACCTCTTGAAACGAAGTCCAAGATGCTAACCGTTAGGCTAGCCGGATGCTCCATTAATTCAGCTTTTTAATTAAAGCTACATACGAAAGTCTTTAATATTGCTCTCCCCGTCAATTTCTTCATGTTATTTTTTTTTTTATTTTGTCTCTTGACATGGTACAACGGTCTTTTGTTGTCAAAATAATTATTAAAAAAATAACTATAAATAAATTTTATTTGCAGGGTTACCTTTTGGAGAGGAGGAGCCTTCATTACCCCATGACTAATTTTAGATTTTTAATGAGACAAATAAAAATATTGTAATGATTATTAACATATTTGTGATCATTGTATGTAACAAGCAAACTAATAGGACAATCTTTCCTAAACATTAGAAATCACCTCTTTATATTTATAAAAAAATTACATAAACTGATTATTGAACAATTCAACACAACGAGATGTCAATACAACAAGTTATATCCTTTCATGTGCAGGTTCAAACAAAAACATTAAAAGAGAACATAAATACTCTAAATAGAAGTTCTCTGGTGACGGAAAATGAGTATAAGCTAAAACTTTAATCGATGTAAAACAAAGCTTCTTTTAAGTTTACCGCAGAACTACAAAAATTTAAAAAATGCAGCTCATTTGATCTTGACCTCGACCTTGAGCACTGAAAACGTTCACTTAAATAACAGTAAATTCACTTTTTACTGCATCCTTGAGAAAGGAACATTTCAACGGTCTTGATGTCATACAGTATAATGACAGAATCGTTTAGCTTTTTACAACACAAATAGCAATGATTCAGACACTCGAGATATTTGCAGCTCTCTAAATAAATAAAAGCTTTACTTACATTTCCAGTTGTTATTTTTGAACTAATCTTATCAAATATAAAATTTGACCATTTCCAATATTTAAATTGCCTATATAAATGATTTTTTATAGAGGGGCGTATGTTACAGTACAGTATTTTATATTTATGGTTTTCTTTTTTTATTTGGTTTAAATTTGACAGCGGCTTTGTGTAATCGCATCAACTAGTTTACATCAAAATTTCTTTGTACCATATAGTAATTTAACAGGTTACATTTAAAGAACGTTTCAGTCAAATTATCCATTACAATTTTGCTACTTAGCGAACACAGAATGATTTTCATTTTAGCGTTATTCAGAAATCTACTGTAGCTTTTTTGTCCATTTGAATACCAATTTTTAAAATACTTCAATACATTTATTTTTTGACGAAAACTAAATGTTCGCAAAATGGTCTAAAACCTCTAAGATTTCCCTTTTTCTTATACGAAAAACCCAATGTTGACAAAAAATGTAATGGTTTTAATTGTATTTTCTACTCTAAACTAACTTGTTTGCCTCGCAATACCCAAAAGGGATCAAACACGTTTCTTTATGCCGATCAACATGATTGTCTCCCGTTGCGAAAACGTGTGAGTCATTTCAATAAACGAACCTCCGCCAGGGACCAGGGACCGGGTGATCCGTTGCCAATCATGGTGTCAAGGCTGCAGCTGTTAATTACCCAGCTGGGACTAATTAACTCCGGACTGAGACCGTTTCAGTCCAGTCCAGTCCACTGGAGGTGTGGGTGGACCAGCCGGGAGACGCCCACGGGATCGGTCTTGACCTCGTTATTTAGCACTCCTTGTGTACATAGAGGATTGTTTAGATCACATTAGTTAGATCGAATCTGAGTACAACGTGGAATTGTATCTTATGAATAGAGGTTTGTCTTACCTGCCACCTGGAGCAGAAGACATGATAGCAGAAGCCCCAATAGCGTGGGGATCGCCTGGAAAAAGACAAAATACATTAGTCATCAACATAAAATGTTAATTGTACTCTTAAACTACTAGGTAGTGTGTGTAAATTTCATGGTACTGTATAAACTAAACGTTTGGCTCTGTTATAAACTTTAATGTGTTTACCTATTTGGAACAAATTTTAGTACAATAGATTTACAAATTTCAAAGTCAGTATGCAATGAAACCTGGGTATAAAAGGTTGAAAAAATAGTAAATGTTGAAATACTTATCAAAACTTATCAATTTCAAGTTATTTATAATTTGAATAAAGTTTTTATTTAAGGTCACGTTACCATAAAAAAGGTTTTAACCATGATATGACGCATCCCTGTATAACCCATAGTACCAGGTTAACCGAGCCTTGCTCGTTGGTTTTAATTCAGTTTTAATATTTCCACCAACACCCAATTATACCTCTTCACAGTTAACAGCTGTTTCAATAAGTCTGCTTAACATTAATGTTTCTTTATTTTTGTTTACATTTCGTTGTTATTTCGTTACCAAAATAGCAACCCATAAGACCAATGTTAAAAATTACGATTTTTAAACTTAAATTTAGACCAAATTTGATTTTTCCTGGGATTGAGTCAGTTTCTAAACTTATTTTTTGGCCAAAACACTCTTAAATGCAAAGTTTAAGCAAAATTTAACAGCTAGATTTCGAGATCGTGGAACACACATCCCTTCAGACATTCCTCGTATTATAGTATAGGATTAGTCTTACGTTTCATATTTTACGTTTACTGAGATTACAATGACTTCGAATTAGTTAACTATAAATTAGTTGTGAAATGAAAATGTAACCTGTAAGTGCTAAACATCTTTAGGCATGTCTTTCCTCTTCAGTTGATTGGTGTTATATTACAAAATTAATTACCATAATATCAACTAAGTACAAAACACCAGACACGGAGGAGTCTCATAAAGACATTTATTTTTCTAAGTGTATTAATTTTCACACCCCACAACTCATACACAACACCATCTCACATAAGGCCAACAAGCTCCTAATACCGCCTCGATCCAATATCCAACAATCACCCTTAATTTGACCCCGCCTCCACAGCAAACCAGCGATACCGCTCCATAGCGGCCGCCAGGTGAATCACAGTCCTTCACATTTGCAATCAGCTGTTCAGCCACAATCAGCTGGTACAAGTTACGGTTAGTCAGCTGATTCTATTGTTGCAGACCGGTGTCGATTTGCCATCGATAAATCAAGATCACGCTATCTGCGGCCGATATCCTTGACTCCCGATCGGACGCTTTTTGGCCGATTATCGATCTGTGGGTGGGGCCAAGGGCGGCAAAATCGGGTCAGTGGGGTGCGATCCGGATGCAAACGGACTGGAGTGTGAAGAAGGATTAGGTGATACTTTTTGTTACAATTTCTTGTCAAATGTGGTCTACTATAAAAAAATATATATTGTAATTCGACTTAAGAACTGTGGTAGATCTTGAAAGAGGTTAATGAAATCAAGGATGGTTATTTTTTAAACTTAACTTACGATGGTTGATGGTAATTTCAACAAATCGTTTACTAACTTTACTACTTCAACTGTAAATTAAAGCTAAACTACTTTTAAAGTACAGGGTTTAAATATGTAAGCTTTTTCATACAGCCTACTTTAGAATCGATTGGATTATAAAATGTAAATCTATGGTTCATACTTGATGAGACTTTTCTATGCCATTGATGAAAGAGCTCTTTCATCAGTGGCATAGAAAAGTAGTGATCTAGATCAGTACTTTTTGGTTCTTACTCATCCTCTTGTACTTGTACTTTTAATACTCTATACGAGAGTGTAGATTACATTAGGAAATATATTCGTATTTTAATTCAGAACGTATAGTTATCTTCTATTTTAATATTTGCAACCATTACAAAATACAGTATTATATTTTATGCAGACCTAAACCTAATAAAAGTAGCTGACTACATAAAATTACATCAAGTTGTAATTTATACCCACTCCAAAATTCAATTCATATTTAACCCGTTTACCCTCTGTAGAACGAACCTTTTTTACAGTGTACCCTTTAGTCGTAACTTTCAAAATATCGCCAATAAATAATAAAAATAAAAATAAAACTCAACTGATGCTTATTAAATCCGATTAAAGTATCGAAGTACTTTTGAATTGATGTGATACATAATCTAATATTATAATCCTCTTCAATAAAGAAACGCACATGGCATCAATCATTTGAAAAAATAAAGCAAATGCAAAAGGGATATAGGAATTAAAATTAAATTTAATGTAAAAAAAGAACAGTTGTTACAATGGATTGTCCAATATAATATTGTTAACTTATCCCATCCATCATATTTATTAATAAAAACACGCATTAACTGTTCAGACTACCTCCCAGCACGCAAGGTAGAGAGCGACAACGGATTCGTTCATTATAAACAACAACGGGCCGAGGAGTGAGCCCTGTGGTACTCCATTCGTCACATTTGCATAATCGTCGTTACGGCACGTGCTGAATAATCAATGGCATTTTAATATTGATACATTTAAATAACGCGTTTTAAATCGACAGAGTGCGCTGAAGGGGGCTGCATGTGATGGGTGGGGGGGGGGACAAAAGACGGCTTGGCTGACGGCGAAAGGGAAAGTGAACCAAATTTGGAGCTCGCGTGCCGCTGGAGCGCTGACCCCCCGCGCTCAAATTCGGTCTTTGTCAACTTGTACAAATTACGTTTGTCCCGAGTAGAACGTATTGTGTCACTGTTTTTCTTCCCTTTGTGTTTATTCCCTTCCCAAATCGGTTCAGTATGTTTTTGCAAGGTATTTTGAACTCAATTATAAGCTTCTAAAGTTCTGATTATATGCCACTATCGGACGAAATGGTGCACGTTGTCTTCCTCTTCATACATATACTCTCATTGAAACAATTTGGGAAATTCTGTTACTATGAACATTTATCATGACACAATGGTTAAAAGCGGAATGTGTTTGATCATTTTCTAAAGACATCGAATTTGAACTGAAATTAGTATTTATGATTTCTAAGAACATTATCCTCCAGAACTGCCTAAATGAGACAAAATGGTTCTGGTTGAAACACGATATGCTTTATAAATTAGAGTGCAAGTAAGTGATATGGATTTCAATTCGACAATACTTTCAATAAGACCATAAGTTAACAAGTGGAATGTAGTTAACGGGTTTAAATTTTTTATTGGACGTTCTATACATTCTCCATGACTCCTTTTGAATCTTAAGGGACTTATATAGACGGGGAAAGAAGAGATGGCAAGTTGCTGGCTTCAAATACTTGCCTGTTGCACTTACTGCAAACTTATCTTGTCCATAGAGGTACTTTCCTCTTTAGTTTAAGAAAACAGACGGCAAGTGACATAATGGACAGTATACTTGCAACTAACTTGCCTTCTCTAATTTCACCGTCTATAAGGTGCTTTATACACCCCGAGTCAATCACATATTGAAATGAAAAGAATAAAATATCTTAACATTTTAGAATTGTAAATTTAACATATTATAATGCATTTGTAATGACAAATATTCATGAATACAGCTCCGAAGAATTGACCAATTTCGATGCATAGTCCAGCCATAAATACTTCTAAAAGCTTTCAAATAACAGAAGTGTGTAGTTAACGGTGTCATACATAACAGGGAAAAACTGGTTTGCCTTTGAAAGAAGTGGTCAAGGTGTCGGGCCGGCCAGTGAATGTGGTTTACTGTTCCTCTGATATTTAGGGATCGAGATTGTTTTACTCAGGAAAGGAGTCCTCAAGGAAATAGAGATCGTTATTTCATTATTCATAGAAAATAATCTTCACCAGGAATCCAAATGCTAACTGCTCAAAATCAATTGAAGATCTCTAATATTCTTCAATCAGTTATTTAGGTTTCGTAGGTACTTAACGATTGATAGTGTGGTAGAGGACAATGCCGCACTGCGAAATTTGTCGAGCAACTAAGGTCACTTCAGTCACGATTGATTGCTTGTGAGACTTCAAACTGGCTCATAAAAGTCAAGCTTTGCCAAACACGTCAACCGCTTTGACAGTAATTATGTAGATTTAGTTGCTTTTAAATTTTAAGTTAATATGTATGTAATGTACATGCCCATGTTAATTTTAGCCTGCATGTTCTTGGAACTTTTGTCTGATATCGTGATTAGACAGCGAGCATTGAATACAATGGAATTAATGTAGTATATCGTAAAAGTGTAAAACAATTTTATTTAATTACTCACGTTTAAAAAAATTGAAAACAAACACACTCTATAAAAACATTTGTTATGGTTGGCAGATTATAGGTAAACAATTACAGTTATTGCTGAGCAGTTCGCAAAAAGTAGAAGAAACACTTTACTGCTGTTAGTGCTACAAACCAAATGTCATTTCTGGAAGGCGAAATAAATCCTTGTTCAGACATACAACCATACTTATGTCAACCAGAATTTTTTGTTGTGGATTTTTTTAGCACAACTAAAAACTTAATAATGCCAATTCTTTTTACTCTTTTCCTTTCCTAGCAAAATTAAAACTCAACCTTGTCATAGACCTGCAGTTTGCCTTTCAGTATTTTAACGATCTCCTCGGATAATAGCTTCTACATGACTCTCCGACACCCTAAGTAGCCGCGAGACCGCTTTCTTCCGTCAGCCTCAAAGTTGGCTCGGCGTCCAGGTCACAATCAGACTTGGTGCTGTAACGGTTGCATAAACAGAACAGGATCGGCTTAAGCGGTGATGGACGTCCAGACGCGTTGAGGGAGAAAGTATAAACCGATATGTCACAGAGAGATCTGGATCTGGGCACCGAGCAGGCGCAGAAGTAGGTGCTAGAGCCGCTGTTGAGGGCGTGGCAAGGAGAGGGAGGATATACGGGGAAAATATTTAGAGGAAGAGCTAGCTTTCTTGTTGAAATAGAACACTCCATCTGCAGAAGATGGAAAAGATATCTACCACCATATCTAAGAACCAGAACAAATCATAATTCGTAGCATTCTTTTTCAACTTTGATCTGGTCTTATCGCCATCTCATTTTTATTTTCATGATAAATGCCGATCTAAGTTGTTGTTTCAAGGGGGAAGGGGTATATGAATATGGTGAAGAACAATATTCATATAATTCAGAAGTATGCAAACAGAAAGGTTTAGCAAGTACATATAATAGAAATCATACCCAAAAACACAAAGTGTTGAGGGGTTGCCAAGTCCTAAAAATGTATGATATCAAAATTTCTTCCAAGTCAATGCCATTGGTTTTAGAATAGCTACTCGACAAATTGATTTGATCTTTTAATCCTTGGTAAACATTTTGTAAAACATTATTATTTTATTTCGGGACCGTACTTGGCCAGCAGATGTACGTTTTTATCATTGAACCAAATGTAAATTCAATATTTTCCCATTTATCGTAATATATCCCCATTCGTAAAAGGTTTAACTTTGTTAATACATCTGCTGGCCAAGTACGGTCCCGAAATAAAATAATAATGTTTTACAAACTGTTTAGCCTACCAAGCATTAAAAGATCAAATCAATTTGTCGAGTAGCTATACTAAAACCAATGGCATTGACTTGGAAGAAATTTTGATATCATACATTTTTAGGACTTGGCAACCCCTCAACACTTTGTGTTTTTGGGTATGATATCATTATTTTTTATCATATTTGGGTTTTAACAATACAATTTTTAAGTAGGAAGAGAGTTTCAATTAAGTTTTAAAATTTAACAGAACACTATGTATTCGTTTGTCTGGTTTTTGAACAGCATAGGTAAAAATGTGTGAGGAACACTGCAGTTGTTCATATGATCGAATTTAGCTATTTAACTGCATTGCGAGATTGAAATACTAATTTATGATGGACCTATGCTGATACCCATGATTCGTAACGGAATTGACAGGATTTATTAATTTGAAGGTCTCATTAGTTTTGGTTACCCGCCTCCGAATTCCTTTTTACGATCAAGATATATAGAAAATACGATCAAGAAATAAAACAAAATATTGTAAAAGGCATATACGTTTGTGCACTGTTGATGTATCAAGTTTTATTGCTTCATCTGTAGTGTTAAAAAATGTACGGTACTTGTACTCCCCAAATAACTCTGCAAGTGAAATTTTCAAACTACATAGAACTATATTTGAGTAAAGACAACCTAAGAATAACTGCAGGTAGGCATCACGAAAATGCGAGCCTGAATTTAAAACAGTGTTGCCGTTTTGTACCGACCTATCCAGCTGTTGGCATCTGTTATTAATTTATACTGCAAAAGTAGAAAAACATGAAAACAAAACAAAACCGACAACATCGCTAGGTAAGACTAATATAAATCACCTTCCAGCAGCTCGTAATTTCGCGGCGCCTAGTATACGATAGTATACTGGGAGATGACTTGTTGGCTAGTGAAGGGGAAGATACCCCCACCACTATCAGCTGTTAAATAGCATTGAAATAAAAGAAGACATTAAAAATTAATCAATAAGAGAGCTAGAAATCACTGAGGTGGGGGTAACATCCCCTCAATCCCTTTTTCCCTAGCTGGCCAACAAGTCATCTCCCAACTATATACATGGCTGCTGTATAACTTTTTTGTGTTCTGGATCCGAGACACGAGCGGTTTAAGACGAAAGTCAAGCTATATTGATTTAATATTGCAGCTGATTAAAAGAAGGGTAGAAACAATGATGATACGGATATGATTGTTATTAAGTTCCATTATATTACTCTATTTTGAATATTTTGAAATATTATATTTAATATGAACATTAGTCAATCATCTAACTATAAATTATCAATCAAGGTAAATTTAAATGATAGCATATTGTGAATTAAATTTTTAATAACTAACTGCAGCAACGCCTGTACATTGCGATTAATGAAACTCCCACAGTTTCTAGTTAAAAAATTCCGCTAGTAGCCTACAGTTTTTCAGGGAGTACAATAAGTAGGCCTACCACGAATGTTTTGAACACTAGGCAGATTAAGCAATAAAAGTTGTTACATCATCATTGCATAAAAATTGCATTTTTTATGGGACCATCAGTTTGTTATCACTTAGGGTACCTGCCAACCGGGATTATTTCCTACCTAAGAAATGCGTTGTCCAAACATTCCATGAGCAATAGGGTGCAACTCTAAAATTATACGCCTTTTAATTTGAAGAAGATTTGGCAAATATAGCATCAGATTGTTACCAAATATTACAAAAGCTGAAAGCTACAACAGTTTAAATTATAAAAAATTCATTAGTTTAGAAGATAAAATATTTTATTTCGAATGTACTTATACAGACAATTCAAATCAATATTGGCAATAAAACAATTTATTGGATTGGAGAAAAGAAAGCACAATTTTAAGTAAAATAATTTTCTGTGTAAAACAATTTATAAATGTGAGCTGATGAAATAAATGAATATGATAGCAGTGTTTTGAGTTAGCTTCTTTTGAAACGAATTTAAATAATATTGTCAAACGCCTGTTTTGTTTACCTTTTCAATTTATTAAGTGTAATCAAAGTGCGTTTTGGAAAACTCATATTTGTTTAATTTTGTGATATTTAAATTTAATAAACTTGATCTTTGTACACAAAGGTATGCACTATGTCGAGATAGGAAACTCCGTGCCTATAGTCTGTTTCGTTAGGTGGGGCTTGGCGGTGAGACATACGATCGAACGTGCCACTGGATTTCGGAAAACTCATAAGGATTATTATATATAAGAGGATTATTATATAAACTGGCTTATTGAAAGCCAGTAGAGTGAACTTTACCAACTTAATCTAAGAATGTCACCTGATTAAATTAAATAAATACGGTAACATGTGTTTTTGCTCTTCTAAATTGTAATATTGAACGTCTTCTGTTTTGTTTACCTTTTAAAATTACGAAATGTAAACAATGTTGTTTTATAAAACTTATATTTTATGTATTTTGTTATATTTAAAGTGAATTAACTTTATCTTAGTACACAAAGGTTTGCACTACGTACATATACGAAGATTCCTGCAAAGTTTCGTGTGATTCCCATCAGTGATAAAGGCTGTAGCCTTGTCTAAATATGCTTTTTGTGCGTAGGAAACTACATTTCTACATTTCCAACTTTTTTAGGCTACTTTTGAACGCATATATTTTATTTCACTGAGAGTTTTTAAAGTAAGTTTGGTGATTTTTAGTGCTTATTGACCCGGTTAAAGGATTAAAAACGATTTCCGAATTAATTATGGCCTATTTGTGCCCTTTTGAGAAGTGAAAATTAGCCGTATTCTGCTTCGTGTCTATATAGGCACGCGTCGTCTGCTTCGTTGGGTGGGACTTGGCGACGTGACACGACCGTGCCACTGGATAGACTATACAATGACACAAGTATATCTTTTTATCTCCCACAGATTTTATCCCCTACAAAGTCTTTATTTCTGTGAGGTGGTTGCTGTGTCTGACTTTTGTAAATTCAAGAATTTACACATTATTTTTACAATTTCGGGACAGTTATCAAGCTAATTATATCTAAGTTGACAATGTATCCTTTATTAGAAATTCAAGTGAAGTTTTTTGAATCTTGAAGCTCATCGCTTCTCCAACAATAGTTTAGAGAAGTATAACTTTTGGATAAAAAATGTTCATGTAAACTTTTCAAGAATGGTAGACATGCGAATGATTTCTTTACATCCTTTAATATGAAAAGCAATATTATTGCAGCAAGCAGATCGAGGGCATCCGCCAAGAGGAGTGCTAGCGGGTCAGAGTTTGAATGAGAGCGAAAGGCAGGAATGTCCGCTACACGTGCGCCTCCTAGTGGCTGAATGCTGAATGCGGTTACAGAAACAGAACTGGTGCAGACTCTGACTCAGCCTTGTCGCAACGTCGCACCCGCCCCCGTGCCGCTGACCGGATGTGGACGGTGACGTCACAATGGAGGATCGTCACCGGCTGAGGCAACGCAGCCCGCGGAGGTAAAACAAGACTGGCCACTTTCGGTTTTGCTCTTTTATTTCGGTGGTCTTGCCAAATGGGTCATCAATTCGCTTGGAGTAAAGGGGTTTCTTGATCATTCATGTCTTCCCATTATTGCGTGAAGCCGAGACAAATTAGAACATTAGAAGAGCGTTATGAATTTCTTTACATAATCAAGAAAATTAAAATATACTCCTTTGACTTTTTTCCTTTATGATTCAACTCCCGTGTCTGGAAGATCAGAAATACACATTTTTTTAACCCAGCAAACTTCATTATTCCTAGTTGCAAAATTCCCGAAGGAAATTAAGAAGGTCCATGGCTTTGAATCAGTTTGGGTCATGTGGTGGCTAAAATATTAAAAATAAACATTAAAAGAGAAATGTAGTAGACTCCACTGCGATTACTTTTTTATTTGTAATTTGAATCTGGAGCCTAGAGGATAATATCTAGGACCCGAATTATTCCTAAGGGAAATCGAGAATAATAACCTTGGCTTTTAATCAACCTAATATGTCATGTAGGGGATGCAAAATATTTTAAAGAATCGTCTATAAAAATGGTTATTGATAAATTTAATAAATTCAGCGTTTTCTAAAATGTTATTAATTATTTGGTCACATATTTAAGAAGTAGATAAGAGGCTACTGGAGCTCCCGGAATTGACTTTATGAATTATCAAGAAATTGACGCTAGACACATTATCATGTAAATCAAGTATAAACTAATTCCTTAAACTATGCTTTGATGTAACTGAATTGGGCTGATAATTATCTCAAGGACCCAATCAAAACAGGAAGCTTTCGTATGAGGTTTTTTCTCTGCCAGTTTCAACAACCTTCATTAATTCAGCTTCAAAGACGTCTTGTCTAAATTAAGGAGCTGGGGACATCGAAATGTCACGGGTGAAATCCTGATATCTTCCGACGGTAATCTTCGTCGCTCTTCAACCACCCGACATTTCCTTGACAAGAGTAATTATGTCTGAGTGAATGAATATCTTATCTGGCATGGAACACGAGTGAGAAACAACTGGTCATTGAAATGTAATTAGTGTTACTTGTAACATTAATCTTTAAATTGTTGTTTAGTAATTTTTAATTTGGTTTCCCTTGAAAATAATTTATGATATTTTTCAATCACATAATTTTTTTGCAGATTAAGTTTTTACATATTGTTTAACAGTATTGTTTAACGTTTATGTTGACTTTATTAACAAAACAGATTTTACCAATTAATCTTGATATAACAAAATAGTTTAAATGATTTATCTGTGTCAAGGAATGGGTAAATAAGTCCCCAGTCAATGAGTTACCGGTACTGTACTTTTAAAACAAAGATCTTCGTTTGGCATATAGATGCTTATATTATAAGTATCTTAAATTTGAAAACTTTAAAAATATACTTTTAGTAAATTGTGTTGTATTAATCTTAGTTTAAACGTAAAATCCAGATTGTTGAAGCACACTCAATTTGTGAAACATTTCATAGTATCTAATATTCTATGAAACTGGAATTACCTTACAAGTTGACTTTGGTTTGCAATGTCTTTGTTTTTTAAATAAAACTGAGCTTGGAAATACATAAAAAATGGTTCGTCTTCTAAAAATAAATATAAAAATTCCCGTGAAAAGCAAGATATTCTCCACTAGAGAGAAATTCGCATCCCCAAAATGACTATAATATACATATTTACAGAAAAAATTGTTTTAAACGAAATTGCAAACTTTTCGATGTTCTCGGCAGAAGTGAAATCGGTCGGTAATTTCCTTTGTCACCATTGTCTCCGCGACCTCGCGCCCCATGCAAGTGGGGCAGCGGCTTTGTCACTTGTAATTATATAAATTAATCCGATATTACGGATCACCGCGGCTGTGGCGTATGTTAATGCAGAGGAATCCAGGTCAAGGGCGGACTCCAACATGTGCGGCGTCTCAGTGGGTCAAACGGCGCCGAATGGCGGGTGAAGTGCCATACTGTCGTGGAACATGAATAGATCCGTCATCCGTGCACACACCACTGTGTATTTCTTGCGTATTCATGAGTTTGGAATAATTTGTCACACGTCTTTCAGGGTATGTCTGTTTTTGAATCCTTGAAGTTTTGAAAGTGTCACCTGTTGCTATATTCCACTCCCACTAGATCCGGCAAGAAGTATTGATACTACGTCATTCTAAAGTATGTGAAGGATATAAATTATACTGGAATGTACTATGGTACTATGAGCTGTGGTGTGGTACTATATCACTTTTGAATTTACTTTTTGCATTCTCGATCCATTCAACTAAAAAAAAAAACGTGGACATAGCATTAAATTGACACTTAAAGATGACTATTCTTAGAAAAGATTATATGTAAAATAGACTATTAAGTTTGCAAGTGAGAAATCTTTAACCAATTATTTCTTCCTTTGAGTGGCAAAGGAAGAAATGTCTTACGTTCTTCACCTATTAGTTCACTTCCTATTCAACTCGGTTCTCATCTAAAAATGTTTGAACACCAATTTACGGAAAATCATTTTTTAATAACGCAGATTCTAAGCCTTTTTCAGATCATCAATTATTTACGTTGAGTGATCAACCGCAAATCTTCTAAAATACATGTTCTTCTCCTGATTAGAGATTTTCGACACTTGTCCAAAGAATGACAGAAACCCCCTGGAAAGAATAATAGAAATTTCTATTTCATCGACGGCTTTTTCGTTCCTTTAAGAGCAAGCGCTACGTCACCGTGAGTAACCGCCCGGTAAGTTATTCTCTATGCAGCCCGGTGATGAAACTGTTACTGACGTGCGCCGTTGGCAACGCCAGTGAGTTAGTGAGTTACTAGTCCACCGCATGCACGTGCTGATGGAGTGATGGCTTTGAATAGCCTGCAGTTGCGCTCCACAGCGCCGCGCCGCACGCCTTTGAGTGTACAGTCGTTAAGTTGAGTTGTTACTCAACTCCTTTCAGGTGCAAGTTAACGTTCAGGGTGTTAATATACGTTCAGGTGTTTTTAGAGAAGTAAATGTCGAACGATAATCATAGGATTAAAATCACTTTACTTATGTCTTAATAAGTCTTCCGTTCACTGTATAGTCAAGCTCGTAGACTGGAGTCAATAATCATTCCGTAGTATTAACCATTTATCGAAAATTGTCTACTGGAGGAGAAAGAAACCACCTTTGTGTAGCTAAAAGTCACATTTAATTCAACCAAACTACAATCGTAAACAATTTTTAATTGAATAAATCAAGGTATAATTAACTATGCCAAGAATTAACACAGCCATGGTTCAATAAACTACAAAAAGTAGTACAGGTAATATGTGCGTATGACATGATTATGAGTAGAATGTACTACGGGATTGTAAAATGTATTTTGCATCGAAATAACCTGAGCGATTTTGTGCAAGTGGTTGTTTATTTTCCTTGTTATCTGGCTGTTATTTTCAATTACTGTTTACCATTTATTTTCTCTTGAATTTGACAAAGGGGACATTTAATGGAATACTTAAAAGACCTACCCTTTTCCTCTCTATACAATTAAGTTCCACTCCGATCCTTGAAAGGCTGCACGACGAAACTACACACGATCAAAACAAACTGGAACTCCATCACAGATTTAACAAATCGCCCAATAAGCCACTCCAGCCAAACAAACCCAGACAGCCGTTATCCTGCTACCAGCACTCGGCAGGCTCGTCACGACGGCGCGTGCCTCCTCAAGATAATCGGTTCTCCGTGCCGCGTCCAGTTCGTGATTCACCTGTTCAACCGGAGGCTCCTACAATAGGCACCGTAATGAGGTAGGGCATGTCAATGTCTCACTCTCTGATTGGGCTTTGCTTTCGGAATTTGAAAAACTGTTCTATGTGTTACACTTGGGGAATTTGTTTATGTAAACTTAGACTCAAAAGTTTGTCAAATAGAAAACAAGTAGCCCTAAAACCAGACCAGAGAAAAGTTGGAAAATTTTTTAAATTATGAGTCTGATCCATAAAATTAAGTAATCAACGTATGTTTGAAAGAAATCATAACAAACTTTAATAAGATGAAAAATGATTCTTCAGTTAACAACTCAAAAGCCATAAATCATGGGAACTATTCTACACAGCGTATTCCATGGGTAAAACACTTTTAAGATTCTTTTTAACACACCCAAATCTTTAATGATTCTCAAATTTACTAATGAAGATGAATGTTTGTCCTAACTATGGGTATTGTGGAAAACTAGGGTCATTACAAGTTGGTAAATCTCTGTTCAAATATTCTTATTCACAACACTAATTAAATAACAATAATTTTCAACAGGCGCCACTAAACTACAATGGGCAGACATAAATTCTAGTAATGAATTCAAAACAAACTAGGCTTGAAGAGAAAACAAAAGACCATTATTTGTGACAAGATAGTTTTGAATAATCCTACATCCAACACACCGAATTTACAATTGTTCCCGAAAGAAGGGGAGATTGGTGAAATCTTTTCAATTTTAGCTTCCGATCTCGGGAAGAAAGGACACAGCCGTAATGATCGCACTGACCTTCTGGGATTGCGCAACGAGAAATTTGAAATTTGAATTCGCGGCCACACTTTTCGAATCGATTACCCAGCTATTACACATTGTTGGTGTCAGGGCACTGGGACACACCCCGAGTGGGCCGGTTTGGCTCATTTGATAATTGGGGTGGGTAAATGCCAGGGTTCCGACAATGTGGTCCGACTGGGCTATTCTAAAGGTTCTGGTGAGTGCCAACCATTCAGGCAGTCGAGGAAATTTGGCAAGATAATTTTAGAAATGCCACCTATAAAGTGGTTGGATCAACTAATCATATTCATCAAACCATTTGTAAATGTTGCATGATTAAATTTCTACCATTAAGAGCTCCAAGAGGTAAGTGCTAGTTAACGGTTGGTTCGTTGAGTCTTTTGATCAACTGCTGATTCTCACCTATGAGCCACTATTGAGAAAGAACATTTCCCACACATAATTTATGTTTTTCTAGGTATGGAGCACATGCCTTGCAAAAGATTACGTCATATTTCAAAAGCGTCTGTCTAATGATTCTCACAGACAACACCTTAGAACCCATCACCAAACCCTACTAAAGGAGACCAACTCAACTTTGAGCCATCAAAAAAGGAGGGACCAAGGTCACATAGTTGGAATTGGGCGCGGGAATTCAGAGTGTTGTAATACGGATAAACCTAATTGCGTTTGATGAACCACGTTCTGGCTCAAGGTTAACATATGTTGAAGGATGGATCATCAGCGAGACTGCCTGATCTGCAATTCAAGCACGTAGAAGTAGCGGGTTGAGGGAGCTAGGATATTTATTAGGGCAATAAATTACGCACAAGATTAGCCTAGGTGTAGACGTGACTTTCAGCGAAAGATTAGTTTGTTGACAAGGTGAAGCCGTTTAAGAAGATATGAGATGAAAATGTGTCTAGAGAAAGTATGGGAAAGAAAATGGCGGAAGGAATAAATTCAGACTGCTAAAATGTGACTCTAGTGTTCACTGAGGTTTTGAAGCATCAAAAAGCTTACTTTGGGAAAAGTTTTTGTATAGTTTTTGCTTAATGTGCTGAAAAAGAAGTTTGGATTCCAACTCTACCAAAACGAATTTTCTTTGATTAGGGCGATAAAAATGTGAACATAGCGTCAGGTTTACATAAACTTAAAAAAAGATAGCAAGTAGTCTTACCACAACTAGCTAAAGGAGTGGGCGTAATAATGTTGCAGTTCCATAAATACAAAACACTAAAAACCCCCTTTTATTTATTCTGTTACTTGACATTTTGATGGTTTAGCCAACTGCTACACTGTGGTGACAGGGAGGAAAAGAGTTTTTACAAGGCTGTTCTTCTATTTCTTGACTGGTTCTGGCTGCTCGCCATTATTAGTTGTAGAAGGTCTCACAAGAAGAAAATGAGGGATATAAATTTTACGATTAGGCCCTATTGAGGTCAACATCTTATTAAGTTAAAACAAATGTTTAAACGGGATTAATGTAACGTTATTTTTGTGTCAAGGAGGCATGTCGCGTCTGTCGTTTGATCCTATAAACAAGCTTAACATAAACAAATGGAACTGCAATAATTTTTTGTTGCCAGTTAAATTTGAATTAAAGAAATATTATTCATGTTTACCTACTTAATTACTTTTATTTTATTTTATTTTCATTTACACAATCCATAAAATAAACCAGGATGAGTTAAATTTTGCTTAAAAAACAAAGTTTTAAGCCTGAGATGAGGCACTACGTTTCAATCATATCAAATGACTCTCGAGTGCCAATAAATTTATTTCGTATGCAAAACTCCTCAGTTGATGAATTAATGCTTGTCATAGTGAACTACTAGACAATGATATATCGCTCAATACTCCAAACCCATAAACTCTACACAAAACTAGGTTTCTATGTCACTGCACTGTCTGTAAATGTGAGTATGAGTGCTGATTGTGTGTGAGAGAGATAGAGTGCGTATGTAACTCCACGGGAGTGAGAGAGAGAGGAAGATAAAGTCAGGTTTTTGTGCTGAGAGCAAGCAAAATCGGGGACCAAGGTCAGAGTTCCAAACAAGACTCGCGGATGAAAACGATACCGAATTCTGATTTGGCATTTAAATTTTGGAACATGACTTTCCTCCACAAATCTGCAACTTTCCACATCATGGTTAACGAAAGATGTAAGAACTTTGATGTGCATAATTTTGACTTAGACCAAGAAAGACGGTCATCTTTGATATTTTTTAACCAATTTATTCTTGAATCTTGATTGACTATGTAGCTGAGAGTGAATGTCTATATAAACCGCCTTAAGCAGTGATTCTACGTATGCCGGTTCTATCCTGAGAAAAGTTAAGATCTTTTAGTAGGTTTCAGAACTGGACCCAGCTATCTTTGTTTACTGGACAATTAATGATCGTTGTGAACAAGCTGATTTTTGTCAGTAAAGCTACAACTACAACTTATCTGATCAATAACACTCAACTTTCAGTCATGTCATATTTACATTAAATATTCACTAAAGAGTGCGCTGTCGTCATAAGAAACGTATCTAATTTGTGCAAAATTCAATTGAGGTTGAATTTGAAAAGAAAATGGAGCATAGCAATGTTTTTTGGTAGATCCACATTGTTTTTAGAAAAAGCAAAACAATTTCCTGTCTTTCAATAATGATATGAGAGATACATTTTATCATAGTATCACTCAACAAAATGAATAATCTTGAGTAGAATGAGATCTTTGAGGTCCGATCGTCCTTGCATGTTGATTGCAGTTTCGGTAGTACGTACTGACCGCCTTATAAGGTCACCTGCTTATACCCCACCACATGGTTGATGCGGGACCTTCAGACCACGCGCTTGTTCCACCGAGTTGTCATTGGGTCGAAGAAAATGGAATATGTAATTGTCTTCTGATAAATTTGCCCATTTAGGGGTTTAATCATAATGAATCTAAGGTTTTGCTCTTCTTCAAGCGTAATTTTTTTCATTAGGTATGTAATTGTAGCATTGATAAAACTTTTATTTGTTTTTAATTGATTTAATTATTTTTTTCGCGTTGAATGTTATCATCGAAGTAGTTCATTAATGCAACCTGTAAGCGTAACACTTACTCTAACCTATCTGAGAGAACCGCAATAATACCTTACAGACCCAGTAATATTTGCAATATTATTTTCTTCACTGTAGTGTACATTCTTTCGTACCTTAGAAACACCGTTTCTCCCCCCATTAGCGTGTTGAATTTTACTACCTGTTTCAAAGTTTCGGTCTTCAGGTATTTCAAATATGTGAACGGTTTTGATAAAAGTAAGTCAAAAGATCAAAGTAAGTCAAATTTCTAAAGAAATTTCAAGTATAGTTGGAGTGGCAACGGTATTAGTAACGGTCTACTCAATTGGATCAATAATGTTTCAATTAATTAGTAGGTTATAATTGATTGAAATTGAATAGTAGCAAACATGATTTATACAGTGTAATAATGACACTAATAAAACATTTTCACTTTTTAGTTTGATTAAAAATTAGGTTTTTGTAGCTCTCATCCATTTATGAGGTATCTCTTAAATACCTCTTCCGCTTGAGAAACATCTTCAACTTTATGTGTACCAACATAGGCACGATTTGTTGTGAAAGTGACCTGTCATGTTGTGTTGGAAAGTTGGCCAGACTGACAGGACAGTGCGTTATTGTTGGCCACCCTGCTCCATGGGGGTCTGTAGGTAACATTGGCAACACTGAAATGACGCAAGCATCACACCACAGCTTGGCTTTGTTTTCAGTTCTGCAAAAATTACTGTTTTGATTTTTTAACTACTGAAACCTATAATACAAAATTTGAATTTAAAATGCTATAAACCTCTCAAAGCCATTAAATAGGACATGGGTATTTTGATGGTTTGTGTTTATAAAACGAAGAGTCTTAGAACAATACGTAGTTCTGAAGTAGAAAATACCACAAATAATGAAGACTGCAAGTTCGTTAAAATTGGTGAAATAATAGAGAGTTTAATATTTGAACAACTATAATTTAGACCTCTTAAAAAGTTCAAAACAGCATTGGGTTATTTTTAAGAATACAAGTGCGAACCTTGACCCACCAAAAATAGTCCCCAAACACCAAGACGCGGTCAACAAGTAGTAGGTTGCGGTT
This sequence comes from Neoaliturus tenellus, assembly GCA_030545055.2. Taxonomy (NCBI): domain Eukaryota; kingdom Metazoa; phylum Arthropoda; class Insecta; order Hemiptera; family Cicadellidae; genus Neoaliturus; species Neoaliturus tenellus. The sequence goes on from CM061534.1 coordinate 18,365,829, forward strand.
TAACAATGACCGTTGAGTAATGGCAGTTGAGAGTGCTCTGTTCCTTCTTGGGTTCAACTCATCCTACCCAAGTTGGGAAACCAAACTAATTCCACCAGGTTCAATGCCGCTACCTTCTACTACTAGAAGGCGAAAGCCCATTCTAAAGTCTTTCATTGATTTTGGCTTCTTCTTTTTCACTACCAATTCTAAAAATATGGTTTAGGGGATATGCAGAGTACAAACAAAGTTATAGAGAACACACCAGTCTAGTTGTATTTTTGATCAAATTTAGGCTATTTCATATGTGTTGCCGTAAAATCGTTGAAACGGCGTAATTTATTAATTTTAATTTCTAATCAATAATACTCTTTAATTTATGGCTGGGAGCCGCTTTAACAGTGCTCCTGTAGTAAAAATGGAGAAATAGTTTGATGCACTTTAAATGTTTAAGCTTAAAAACAAATCAAAATTAGTTAAGTTGGAAAAATTAAGTGCAATGCTATAGTTTAGGAAAGAGCACTTTTTCATCGGTTTTTAAAGTTAGATTACATGTTAATGTTGTGTTTAAAATATCCATTATCAACCATTGTTAACACAAATAAATGAAAGCCGCATTATTGCCAAGCGATAATAGATAATTTACAACCTATGTATAAGAGATACTACTATGCCAATCAAAGAAGAACAATAGATATTCGCCATTACCATTTTTATGACATCCACACTGCAGTATAAATTGCCCTGTTTCATGAGCGAAGCTGCTGTAATCTTTGAGTTGAGACACAGTTATGTTGGTTCCAACTCGAACATTACAGAGAACAAACATATTTTACTCAAGATATAGATACTTCATGTTTCATGCCAGTTAAGATAAAGATCCAAGACGTACATGATGATTGCTGGCCTGATGGATTTTTTAACATGAACTATCTGAACATCATCCATCAACGAAAACCCATTAACTAAGAGGAGGTTTTGACAGAGGATGTAGTTCTCTAACACAACGTAGTTCTCGTCTGGTCAATTTTGATGTGCTGGACAGCTTGGTGATTTTACTAGGAATGACGATGGAACATCTCTCGGTGAGGAAGTTTTCTGCCAAAACCTTCTTCTTTGGTCCTCCAGAATCCTCTTCATAGGCTACGTTTATGTGTGTTCTTCTAGTTTTATCCAGTTTTAACACTGAATAAAGTTTATCTCAAAGTGCTTTCTGTTCTTCGCGATAGTACTGTGATTCTTTCAGCAGGTGAGATAGAGAGACGGAGAGATGAGTGCATGAGTTTTTATTTGTGTTTTCACTCCGCGAGTTGCAGTACGGGAAGCTGCCACAGGCGGCGCTAGCTCCGTGGGCGGCGGAAGAATGTTGATTGTTGCGAGTTAATGACCATCGCTGCACGTGGGCGCGGGTTTCGAGTCACCTCGCTGTTGTCAAAATATACTTTCCATTTCTAAACCCTAATCAGCTCCGCCAATGCAGAACAGGGCATTCCTACGGGCAGGACAAGTCCTATGATTTATGGCTTAATTACTTATAGAGATTTGGTGATGTTGCTCACTCAAAATTGATGGTACTGGTCAGATTCTCGAGCAATCACCACCCGGTATTATGTTTTGACCTATCACATGATAAATCCCGGTGGATCCCAGTGACGTCATTTTGCTGTTGGTTTACGAATCCACTTGGATTCTAAGGTTGAAGTTTGTGAATACCTGTTACTAACCACAACAAAACTCAATCTCGATCATAACCTGTGTGATGCCGATTGATCAAATTTATCTTCCTGCGTTTAATCTTTATTGGAGATATAATGAGATTTTGTTACATATCGTTAGACTAACAGTTAACGGTCTTTTCCTGAGAGACAGGGTTGATGGTCGATTCCCAAAATGCCTTATGCGAGTTTTGGGTTTCGACTGTTTTCTCAAAAGCACCTGTGATATTTTCTATGAAATATATTCTGACGTAGAACTAGAAATAAGTCCAAAATATTTATCTTTCATAGTATAGTGATATATAAGCTTGATACTAGGTTTAGCAGACACATTAAGATTCCATGTAGAGAGAACCCAATAACCTAGTCGATCTCGAGCAAAAAGAAACAGGGCTTCCCGGAACACCAATTGCTTGAAAAATCAACAGCAGGGTTTAGTCAAGAATTACAGTATTAGGACTACAGTCTTTGCAATCTGCTTTCAAACTTCAAATCAGCATCTACAAGTGTACTCTGTTAGCTTCAAACCGCAGAGGAAACGCTTCAAACGTCCTCAGCAATTGTTCAACCATGCCTAAACACCACATCCACCTGTAACCGCGCGTGTGCGGCACCGCGACCGCACGGCGAGGGGCGGGGCTCAGACCTTCTTCGCCAATTAAATTTACAATCCGTATTGTCTGCAGTCATATGCAACGCGGTGCATCACACACTCGCCTACTGACTTGTATTGTTCAATCAAGGTAAAAGGAGTGAGATTATCACTATGGGCTGTATATCTGTTCCAGTGAGCTTACTTAGAGTATAAATTTCTTCTAAGAGAAATGTGGACGGTGTCTCAACAACAAAGTATAAAAGAACGGGAGTGTTAAATCTAAGATAAAAGACTCATAAGTGAGTTTCTTGGAATCAACTCAATTACAAAGAATCACTGACTCAGCAAATTTAGAATCCCATGGAGAATAAAAAGGTAACATCCAAAGCTATTCGTAAATAGTGTACTAATTATTTTGCCTAATGAAAACAGCTGTAAAGAGTCCAATTAAATTGCTTCACATTATCAAATGTTGGTTCTGGTTGTAGAGTAAATTTTAAAATTTCTAAAGTTGGCTGAATTTTTGTGGCCAGAGATACTTATAAATTTATCAACAAAGCAAAATGCTTCCAAATTCCAATTTTAAATTGATAATTTTATTTCGTAGATCAACAATTAACAATCAGTTCTTGCACGATATTACCAAGATATGTATGTATTATGGCGTCCCTCTTCCAGTAAATAGAAGTAAATAGAAAATTTACTTAATATTTCTCTTATGGTATTTAACAGCAGTAGGTTCGATTCTAGCCTGAAAGGGTAATTTTGGTCAACAATGTGCCAAGGATCTTGTATAAATTCATTGAAAATCCTTTTCAAAAGAGGAAGGTGGCTTTAGTTAAGGACACATTTAGTTTACCACATAAGGTGAAAGATAAACGTAGATATTCAATCAAACTGTTTGTGGCTCACGCTGACTATTAGAGATGATGTAGTTGAACGGACAGAGGAATAAAAAAACATGTCTTTGCCAAGGTGAGGACCGCCATGAAGACCGCCGCAGTCTCCGTGGCGACATCTTAACCACAAACCTCCAAAACGTCTCTAACTGCTTAACGCTCGAGACCTAGACCTACATAGGTAAAATTATGGCGGGAAACGAATTTCCGGTGCTATGTGACAATGAGACAAGAAGTAGTTGGTGTAAATTATCTTAAAACATGGTCGTATTTTACAGTTAAACGTTTTAGAAGTTAAATAATTGTTTACAGTTCTATTGAGAGACTGAGGTTTAGAATTTGTAAACTGCTTACCGGATGTGTAAAGGGTTTCAAAGTTAATTGTAATTGAAAAATTGTTCTTGTGGAAGTCGTTTTAAAGCGGTTTTTTTTCTGTAAGTAAAAACAAACAAACATACTTTAACAAATCAATAATAACGAAACATTTTAGTACTTAACTACGACTGTCTGTACCTGTACGTAATAGACATTAGCCTTTTCTTAAAAAAATCACGTGTATTAGAAATGGTATATATTTTTTATATAAAAAACTAAAAAGTAGAATTGTAAATTTCGGGGGTGCTCTGCATTCGTTGTTTCATTGCGCTGATCGACAAATTCCAATCACATAACAAGTCCTAAACAATAATCATATCCAACCCTTGCGAAACATCTTGCGCTCCCCTTCGAAACAAAAAGCAACGGCCTTTGGCGAGAGAAAGCAGAAATCCATAGAGTAAGGCGCCTTGAAATCGTTAGATGAAGAGAACAGGTCGAGTCATTATGGCGGATGGTGGCCTGGGGCATGGAGCATGCAGACTCAGCACTGAGTAACCAGAACGACCTGGTCAACACCACAAGGTCGCGGTTCGACCTGTGGTTATAATACGGTCGGGGGCAATGGGGAATTACGAATGAGTGAACTTCGGTAGTGAATGAGATATGATTTTATTATCGATAGGTGTAGATTCATTATTTTCTATATTGTCCTTGGGTTCAGTTCTAGTTTCTTATGTTTGTGATTGGAAACTGTATGACTTGGTTGAGTCGTCATACCTATTTTCTGGTCACGATATTTGTAGTTTCTAGTGGATCTGCGGTATTAAAACTCTGCGTCTAACTATTAAATCAGAATAACTTATATACTACTACAATAGTTTGCTGAAAATACGAACAATTATAAAATGCTAAATAGATCAATACTTTGAAGATTATGGATTATTAAAAAGGAGAAAATTTCGAAAGCTTGAAAATATTTTTGTGAAGTCAATATCAATATCAGAGAAGTGGAAGTTCTTGTATTAAGGTTCAGTGTAATGTATGCAAGAAACTGCTGTGGTTTCTTGTAGTGGCTAATGACCTTGAGCGCAAAGTTACTAATGTATAAACCAAAAAAAGCCAAAACGTTTTAGAGAAAGGCGAATGGGAATTAACTTGAAGAAGTTCGTTGAAAAACAAAACTGACAATTTGACAAAACAACTAATTTGCAAAATGACAAAACACATCCATGAAAAATGCAACAAACACTCTTTGTCGTTAGAATTATTGTGTGTCATGTTTGAGTGACATATCAATAAAACATAAAATTCTTTCTTAAGATATCATATTTTCCCAACTATGCTTGAGTAACCTACTGTACATCTATTTCTCCCTTATTGACAAACCCTACCAAAACGGTTTTGGGAAACTGATAAACCTAAAAACTTTTACTTGCCCACGCCAAGCTCGGTTACGATTAACAAATATTGTTCCTGTAATCAGATGAAGATTTTTATAATTTTTTCTTTCTCCATATTGAATGGGTTCTACACCCGGTCAATTAATTGCTTAAATAAATAAGCTAAATGCCTTCAATGTGGTGATTTACGACAATGTCTCAACTACGGAATATTTCTGTGTATTTTGCTCTAGAAACGGAGCAAGAAAGTTGAGTTCAACTACTTTAATAACCCCCTTGACAGGCGATCTGGTCTCGGATGACGGAGAAAGAGGTCCTGCTGGACGGGAGAAAGATGATAGGGATCACGTCCAGCGGACGACCGCGACCTTCTGACGGCGATGGTCACGACGGGAGGAGTCTTCCTGGGCCGTCGCAGAGGGAAGTGGAGGAAAGGTGGAGAGGAAATCAAGAAGTAACTTTACTGTTGAGGGAAATGATTGCAAGGTATTATTCAAATTAACAACAAAACAAAAATGCGGTATTGGAGCTTTGCATTATGAAAAAGTCTGACAGAGTGGTGAATATGCTTCAAAGAGATCATCAACTGCTTGGAACGAAGTTTTTGAAGTTGTAGAAAATCCTCCTCTCCTCCATTTGAGTGAATTTCACTACGGGAATTTGGTATGGAGGTGTTAGACCATGTCTATTTTTATGAATTCGCGAACCACCATAAACAGGTTATGGGGACGGGGTTATAAGGGTTTCAAAGGGGTCAAAAATATGTTTGTGGCATTTTTTGACCACAATTTTCAAAATTCAACAACTTTAACTGAAATCGTTTAAAAATAGCTTAAAAACAAACAAAACAGTGTTTTGAATTTTTATCTATGCTAAACAGATTACGGAGAAAAGTCAAAAATAGGTTTCCCATGTTAATCTAAAGGAAATCAACAAAACAATGTAGCTCGTTTACTTATTGATATAACTTGGCAAACATTTTTTGTAACTAGGTAGCTTAACTGATATTTGCTTACAACACTCATGGTTGGCAAACCTAAATATTCCCCATGTATTTTCCCCATGGGATTTATGGGGAAAATACAAAATCTCAAATTTCTTTGGAAATTTGCTAAATACGCAGGTCTGCAGTTGTAAGGGTATTATTCGTTATCTTGGATTCCTTTGCTTTTGATGCTTGATTGTTGATCATCTTTTTAGATGGTCTAAATTTTTCTCAAGGTTTTAAAATGTGAAACTAGTGCGTGATGTAGGCTATTTGATAAAATCATCAAAAGAAACTAATTTTTAACTATGCTTATTCGAATTCTCCAAAGCTATTTTTTCATAGACATAGAGCATCCAAATATGGCTAATCCTTGGAAAGGTTTACAATGCCAACATGACATAGAGCGAATTATTCTGAACTATCGCCAACAGAACACGTAACGGACTGTAGGATGAGTTCACCGTTGATCCTTTCCCGCCAGTCATTGATCATTGTTGAGTTGGTTAATGCACCTCATTGTTCTTACATCATGGTATGATCTTATCTATGCTACTCGCTTGATTCATTTGACTTGTAACACTAACAGTGCCTCAAGCGGAACCAACTCTGTGCGTTGAAGAGGTTACTCTCAACTGTTGTTTAGGAAACAATGTAGGTATTTGGTTGAACATAGGTTTTAAGAGTGTGGCAATTTTAATGACATTAAAACAGGTTACGGTATCTAATAGGCAAAATTATCTGTTTGTAAAACTCGTTTTTATAAATAGCTAAAAATGCATATATTTAAAATGTGAAACTAGTGCGTGATGTAGGCTATTTGATAATATACAATACAATATCTTAAAATTGTTTATTCTGGTTTTTAAAGAAGTTAAAAGCAATTTTTATAAAATTATAAGGTCACTGTCATTTCACAACCATAAGCACCATAAATGATTGCACCGCCAAATTTGCTTAAATGTCCTGTGAAAGTAGAATCTCACTACTGCAGTCCAAACATACAAGATTTAAAATTACCTTATGAAATTATACATTGTGAGTTCCTGAGATGTTTTTTTTTCCTTAAATCTATAGCCTAATTTACAATCTTGTAGAAAATTGTATTCACTGCAACGTTTTGTACGTGTCCAAAAACGCAGAAAGGTACTTCCATTGAAACACGTTACAAGGAAATCAGTTGACGTGTAACATTTGCCAGTCACGTTCCAGTTCCAGTGACACGTGACGTCGCTCCAGAACCTGTGACATATCTTGTAACAGGTTCCCAACACAGGTGTAACCCAAGCCCAAAGTCATCTCAGGACCTTGATATCGTTCCCGTTACATAATCCCAAGGTCGTATCGACTCCAACGGACACTTATCTATCACAAACATAACCTAGAAATCAGCTGATCGAGACTGTCTCTTTCGGAAATTGCGCCCTTGCCTCCAGCTGATCGGGTTGTTAATTTTTATTACTCTTTGGATTAAATTAGAGTAACACACGTAGCACTAAATGTCAAGAACGTAGGTGATTGCGTTTTATTTAACCAACCAGAGATTTGAGTTTTGAAGTAATTATGAGGTTGTGTGATTAAAATGGGGTTTCATAAAAATAAATTGTCATATAATACGAAATCTTTCTTTAATTTTAATTTTAACTACGCAATCTTGAGAAACCTGCATGCTATTCTTGAACCCCTACAGTTTCTCTACAGTTTTAGAGGCAAAGAAGTCTTTTGGCTTTAATAGTGGTAATATTCCCTTTTGGAAGCAAAAGAGTAAGCTTTACGTAATATGGAGTGATAAATGTATATATGGATAAGAATTCAAACGTCTCTATGTGTGAAATACTAGTATAAAGGTGTTGATTTTAAGATTAATGACATACCGTGTGAGTTTCAACACTCGCTTATTGAAACCAACTGCACATTAATCAACTCATTAGTACCAAGCAATGATTGATTGACAACAAGTTTGTCATTTATCTACGATTTGAAGAGCCCCAGGATTTAGGTGAGATGTTTCACAATTGTGTGCATTCGTTTAGTTACAATTATAGTTTAGAATCAGCTTAAAATCAGCCTTTATAGCTGGCAAAGTCAATCTTAATTGGGAATGTATGTAGTAAATGGGTATATCGCAGTAAAAAATTATAAAAAATTAGTTGATACAGATTCAAAATTTTTAAATGAATAGCTGTTACAAGTTATGATTTTTTTATTTCTTTTAAATATATAAGTCTCCTTATATACCTCTTATATATTCTAAAAAGGTTGAAAAATTGTAATAGCTCATGATGTCTTAAGCAATAACCTGTAAATAAATTATGATCTTGATCCTTGAACTAATTGAGTTATCCAAGAACCGTAATTATCCTCTTGCGTCCACAGATGGTCCGCAGTGATTGCTGAACCCGCTGGGATCAGAATTCCAGATATCAGAACTGATGTGAAATCCGTATTCAATAATGGTCGAACAATCGTATCAGGCGGTTAAATGATCCATGGGAAATTATGCCATGATGAGTCATGGAAGAACGTTTACGAATGATGCACTGATTATTTTATGAGATCGTGGTTATGCCTCGCATAATAAACCTAAGCTAATACGAGGAAAATTTTTTAGTGGAAAATACAAAGTTAAATCATAAAAGTAACAATTATCTGATGAATGCTTTAGAAAACGAGAACTGTTTTGGTTTTAAAGTTATACAGTGTGAAAAAGAAGTCCCGGAAAGGCTTCGTGATTTTTTTACCAATTCAGTATATTAAACTGAAGTTTAATAACTGCTTTACTTTTTTAAATTTGTTTTATATCTCCCGATATCCCAGATCTTTTGAGGGTTGGTTTTGTGAAACTACTCAGAGTTCAGTCTATTAAATTTATGCACGGTAATACTTTGACATAGTTGTTTTCACATCCCTTAGTGAAGTATCCCCAAAGGAAGTCTAGAAAAACTTTTCTGGCCTGTGTAATTTGTTAGACGTTATTTGAAAGGGATTTGAATTCTGAGCAATTTGTCATAAATCCGACCTCAAAAGGCATATATCAATAATAAATCGTAGTTTTTACTTCCGGCAACCCGATTTGAATGCAAAGTTTCATCTCTTGCCAGATTTTACTCTCCGTCACCCGGCGGTCGGGTTTGCGGCATTGCTCCCTACAAAATTGAGACCTTTAATTTGATGTACATATTTAACAATTTTCAACAATTGATGTACATATTTAATTTGATGTACCATGCACACATTCTCTCTTCTTTCTCTTTATGGACCGTCACCCTGGAGGAAAACCCCTATACATATCAGCAAAAGGATATTTAAATTGCACATAAGTTTCATTAGATAGACTAAATCAGTTTAAAATTTACCAGATCGTTTCGAGACATTTTTAAACCCTTATGCTGCAAATTTTAATAAACATACAGTACAACCGTTGTAAATTCGTAAACGATTTTTACTTGGAAGTTATAACTCTATAGGGAAAACGGTAGAAAAAAAGTTTTCAAAGATAGTTTTGAGATTTTTTAAAGGAAAACATTGATTTGTAACAGTAAAGTAATGAAGCAGATAAGTTAAATGTTTATTTGGAGAACGGACATCAACAGCTATTAAGATAACCAGATTTCAAGAGTGCAGATGTCAATTTCAAATGGTAATCCAATAATGGCACATTTAAATATCCACGTAATTAAAATGTAACAGATAAAATAAATTGAACTCTTTTACTACGGAGTTGAAAACGTTTACAACTTATTTCATTCGGTATCCCATACACGCATACTAACCTCAAGTAAACCGTGTGGTTTCTAGAGGTTGAAAGATTTGGCTAATTTTTCACACTTTCAAACCTCTGTCACCACAGAAAAACTCTGACTATTTATTTTGTTTCAACACTTCAGGTAAGATGTATTCCAACCGCAAAGCCATTGCTCTGCGCCTTACAAACGCACTGGCGCGTTTTTGCTAAGATTTTGAAGATTTTTTCTTTGATCGCTGCTAACTTTTTTATGGATAAAAAACCAAATTATGAAAAGGTGCAAGTTTAGTTATATAAACCTGGTTTTTTATGTTCATAGAACAAATACTTGATGTTCATGTTACAAATTTATAAATCTAAATCATTTTGTCATTTTGTTTCAAATAATATTTCAACGTTTAGTTAATAGCTGTTTTAAAAGTTGGTAAGTTTCTATGCGTACATAAGTCCGTGTTTTTCCGAACACTTTGGACACTTTGTGTTTCAATACTATGTTTGAAATAAACGGTATCAGATAACTGACACATACTTCCTCCCAAGAATATGAAAAGGTGTTAAAAGTCTCAAAACGGTAATGTCTTGATGGCTCAGTCGCATAGCCACCAGGTGAGCAGCACGAGTTTTTGCATCCAAAATTTGACTTTTTTTTAACACATCTTGCTCTATAACTTTTAAACGCGCATTTTCCCGGAGATGCGGGTGGTGTCATTTTATTCAGCATTTTAATCTTAATAAACCACAAAATTTTATGCTCATCGTTAGAGCCATTTTTGAGAAATTTGAATTTTTCACGTTTTTTGGGGGTTTTGGGGGGTAAACTACCCTTGAAAATAAAAAATTTAAAAAAATGAAAAAAATGCCTGGAATTATCGTGGGTTTGAACCTACATACCAAGTTTCACCAAAATCGGACCATTGGGGCATTCTTTAGCTCTGTTTACATCCTGACACACACACACACATACACACACACAGACATCACTCGAAAACCACTTTTTTGGACTCAGAGGGCCCCAAAACGGATGAATTTACCAACAACTCAAATTTAAAAATTTTGACGAAACCAATACTTTCTCAATATATACATTTATAGGGGGGAAAGGGGCTCCAAAATGGATATATACATCATCAAACTAATGCGAAGTGTTTTACGAAAACAATACTTTCTCCATATACTATGGTATAGGGGGAGAAAGTAAAAACTATATGTTGAAAACTACGTGTATTGTGTTTGGGATTTAGTACATATATAGATAACAATATATAAGGCATACTGTAACATATAATACTACCGTAGCAGTTACCCATAGCACGTTGCTGCCTTAAAAGTAACTTGTTTACAGAAATTAAACTATTTTATTGGTTTTTAATATAACAAAGTCAATGGAATAGAAAGAGGGTATATTAATTTTATTGTAAGGCCAAAGGATAAACAATAGTTTTTGTCTTTTGATTTGGTGTATGAATGTAAAAATTTTCAGGAGTACTACTCGTAAGCAGGCCACGTATAACTGGCCGTACAAAAACAGTAATTTTCCAAAATTAAACCCGGAATAGTCCAAGATTACCCGTGTGCCTTGTTGATCGTAATTGCAAATGCAAGAGCAACTATGAGGCCATAAATTAATTTTGAATTCCAGTGGAGCGGAGCCCTAAAGTGCTTAAAAAATTATATTTGCAAAGCCGTTTCTTGGTGAGTATACCTATGAGCAAAGAGGCACTTCCATGTCAAATTTTAACCCCGGTGGTCCTAAAGTAATTGTGAAGTCCAGTGGGGCGGAGCCCTAAAGAGTTTAACCGTTTCCTAGTGAGTACCTATGAGCAAAGAGAATCGTCCATGTCAAATTTCAACCCCGGTGGTCCTAAAGTAACTTTGAAGTCCAGTGGGCGGAGCCCTAAAGAGCTTAAAAACCTATATTTGCAAAATCGTTTCTTAGTGAGCACCTATGAGCAAAAAGAACCGTCCATTAAATTTCAACCCCGGAATCCCAAAAGTTATTTTGAAGTCCAATGGGGGAGGACAACACAATCTCAATCGTTAGTAATTCAATTTGGCAGGGATCTTCTTTATTATGATGTCATAAAACTATTATGTGCCAAACAGTATGGTGCACGTATCCACCGTTGAATCCTACATAAAAGGTACCACCAACATTCTGACTTATAACATAGTTTTTAGCATATTTTACCTCATCACCTGATAGTTATCACCACCCTAGTACTAGCCCCCCAGTACAGGAACACCGCCCCCGCTCACACGCGCAGTCACGGGCACGGGCTCGGGTTCGTGTCTGTTTATTGTTAGACGTATTTGAATGTGAATGAACCGGCTCGTGCTCTATTTGACTGCAGACAGGCGCGAGGAAATAAAGTGGAGCATTTCAGGTGCGATTGCGTCACCAGGTGAAAAATTACCATGCTAAAAAAATTACCATAGGTGTAAGGCAGGGCTGGGGCAGATCAAACTGAGGAAACTTTAATATAACCAATATATGGTTGTAGATAACAGCCATGAAAGATGAGTGCGATATTCGTTAAAATAGTGATGAAATAGTAATTATTTATGCGAATCTGCAGTACCTGCGCCATCTTGGTAGTTTGTCCCATAAGAGCAATGTTAAATTTGAAACACTACTGTGAGTTTGTTTTTCGTCAGAAATTTTCAAACTTGAGGTAATTTTAAATGTTACCATAGAATCTAGTGCTTGACGTGATAGAAAATTAATTTTAAAAATTATCCACTCCAATAACGAATAAAATATAAATATATTTAACACCATTTTTAAACCACTTTTAAACCATTTTTAGTTGGTTTGTTGAAAATCTATCCACGTTATGCACTCCGCCATTTCCTTATGATGAACACATTCAAGTTTCATGCAAATCCGATGCAAGATTATCGAGATATAGTGTTTCAAAGACAACAGTAATGTCTTGTATTTAACATTGTTCTTATGTGACTAAAAATCCAAGATGGCGCAGTTACTGCAGACTCTAAGTAGAGTAAGTAGTTTTGGAATAAGGTATTTTTAAACACGCGTAATGATAAAAATACAATTGAAATAACCAATTAAAACTAAATGCTAATTTTTTTTATATCGAATAGAGGACTTTATCTGATAATGAGTTGTAAATGGTACGAACTCATAAATATTTAACTGTGTTTCATCAAGGTAAATTTTTTTCTTGAAATATAAATTAGTATTCTATGCAACAATTTTCGAATACCGTATTTCCTGTAATATTCCCCATGTTAGTAATATGTAGTATACCGTATAAAGTTTCACATCCAAAAAAGTTCCCTCCAAAAATAGTTGGTAGTGGTAAAATATGTAATAACAATAAAATTTTAATACTATGTAATTTCTAATTATTGGGGGATGGGGTAAAATTAGGACAGTCATGTCGCCTTATAGCCCATCTTTGTCGCACTTAAACTTCCTTTGATCCTACTTACACAATTCTACAATATGTTTAAACCCTATATTAATTTAAACTAATTTAAGTATTATTAATTTAAAATTTGAATCATTGATGAATATTTCAAATTTGTGAACTTTAACCATGAAAGCAAATTTTATTTTTTATTTTATTTGGTGATTATAAAATAAACAAAAAGGTTTATTATGTTTATGAAAGAGTTAGGTATATTAATTTGTTACTCATCATGCTCAAAAATATTTATGGAACATTTACGAATTTTCACAGTAATAAAGCTTAAGTCACTCTACTTCACAATACAAATATAGATTTCATAGATTAAGATTTAAATAACTATTTGCATTAAATATTTATTAAAGATACCTTGTTAAAAAAAATCCCACTACACGAATTATAAAGTAAAGTAAAATATTGAACAATACTCAACCATAATTTATATTTCCAAAATCATATCACCTATCCAAAAATGTATACAAATCTATTAATTTAAAGATTGAGTCTATCAAATAAAAGTGGGGTTTGTACCGTTCCCCGTCAAAACGTAAAAAAATTTCAATGGCATAAATTCACCTAAAATAAAAATAAACAGGACCATTACAATTATTATAACACGTAGAGTACCCTTTTATAATAGTTTCATACATTTATTTACTGACTTATTAACAATAAATAAAATAATTAGGCAAAAAAGGGTTCTCTGGTACTTTTCATACCAGTACTTTTGCGATTTCTATTTAAAAAGTTAAGCTTTTTTTCAGTAACTACAATAACTTACGTTGGTTTGGTTAGTCTTATATTAAAAAAAAATATAAATAATCACAATCCCATAGTAAAAAACAACCCGTGTATAAATTTAAATCAAATTTTAAAATTAAAAAAATCCATCACCTTATAAATCTTGTCTTAGAAACCAGGAATAATTTATGTTTCATTGTTCTATAAAAGCAACTATAGATAGATGCTGATTAATGCATACCCAGGACGATTTAAAAATTGCAAAACAGTGATCACTCACCATGGTATCCCCTGGTATCACTAAAACCACAAATCAAGTCCGGAAGGTGAAGTTTTCACACATGGAACTGTCTTCGACTGTCTTCAGTCTTGGGGACTTGAACGGCCGGGCGGACTGAAGAACTGAACTGAACAGAAAACCGGCGCTTAGCGCTTAGCTCCCAACTCACCACTTTAAAACTATTTTGTTAAAAAAAATATGAATAATCTTAATTTATTATTGAGAGTTCAAATAAAATGTTTAGACATCTTAGTCCATAATAATTTTTAGTATAATTATATCAACAGAGAAATTTTGTTCGAAATAGACTATAGAAAAATTTGCTTATGTTGATTGAAAAAACATTGTAATTTATTTCTTTGATTTACACAAAATCATACGAGAACTGAATTAAAAATTATCACAAACGAAATTTCTCTTAATATTAAATATTATTTATATCAAACAAAAATGTTCTTCTTATATTTTAGAACTCAGAAATAATAACAAAACCGGCAAAAAACTATTTAAAATATTTTTTTTAGAGGTTTTTCAGAACATTGTCGGGTGGTGAAGGGTTGGGTGCCCTACCGAGAGCGAGAGTGCGCGAATGTAGCGAGCGCGAGGCAGTGTGCGCGGCGCGACACCAGACCACTAGTGAAAGTGTTCCAGCCGCTAGTCCAGTTTTATCACAACCTTGTATGAGCCACCGCAGGCCCACACCAAGCCACCGGGACACCAAGCCGCTGCCCGGCCGCTACCCTTTGTTTGGCTGCCTCACTAGCAGACATCATCATCCGTTGTTTTTTTCTCTAAATTTGCATTTATTTTTTGTTGTGTTTTTTTTCTATTGTATTCTGATTCCTTTTTTGGTGGTTTTGTTATTTTTTGCATTCTCTCTGCCTCCGTCGCTCACATCCTTGTGTTTTTCGTATCTAATTTTTTAGTTTTGCTAACTGTTTTTTATTATTGAGATTTATTTTCTGCATGACTTTTTCTTTTGTATTTTTGCATTGTTTTCTACTACAATCACAGATCCAATAATTGATAATTTTCTTCTTTCCATCCCATTTTTCGGTGTTTTGTTTGGTATTCAATTTTCGTTGTCATCATTTTGCATTGCTAGCAGTTTGCTTTTAAAATATCCTTTATAAAAAATTTTTATACTTTTTGTTCATGATAAGAATGTATTACCTTTTGTTATGTGTATAATTTACAGACATTTCTAAAAATGTTTGTATGTTATGTCTTACAATCGTTATAGTGATATTGTTTTCTACTAATTAACCATTCATTGTCTGTTTAATTTATGTGTTAAATATTATACACCATTAGGATATATCACATCCTAAAAACAAATAAAATATGTTAGTCGAGAAAAAGCTGGTTGGCATATACGTATCGTTGGGTAAAAAGGGAGGCAAGTGCCTTAAAAAAGAAAAAATGGAAAACAAAACTTTATTACTGATTTATTACTCTTCATATTGCTGCTTTGTTATTGCCCCTCCATCCCAATAATAATAATAATAATAATAATAATAACAATAAAAAAATTAGTAACGCTACGTCTATGGTTAGGATATAAAAGTCGTCGATCGATTAGAGATATTATTTAAATTTTACTTAAATGTTAGCTCCTTGATGTCAACAATTTTCTATTAACTTTGCTTGTCATTTGTTTGGCTAATAAAGGAATAGTTATTAATAAAATAGCTTTCTTACATTTGAATTTTGGAATTATTTTTTCCTTATAAGGTAAACCTGTATTTGTTATCCTTTGAATTTATTGTTTAAAAATTTGTTAAACCTATGAGTTAGTGAAACCCAAAAAGGAATCAAGATGTCGACCATCTACAGTACTACAGCATCAGGGGATTTTAACGAACGGGTGGTCTGAAGTGATAACAAACTTGTGAAAGAGGGCTTGATTCCAGTCCAAAACTTGTTTGTAACTTGGTTAAAATTACACTAATAAATCAAACAATTCACATAAACAAGTTGTTTTCTAAATTTTCTGATTTAAAAACTTTATTGTCAACATGTACCCAACAACACATGACAATGTGCAACATTTTGTCAACATAAACAAAATATTTTTCAAGAAGTTTACTGGATCATACAACCTTTATATTTGGTAATGCGTAATTAAAATTTTGTTTAAGAAATCACTCATTCATTTCCACTATAACCGGCGCATAAAAAATCTGCACATTTACTTATCTGAAACTACGTACGAAATCGTGTAAAAGTTATATAACTATTTCCAATACGCCACCAAGCACCCTATATTTATCATGGACACTGATATTAAAATAAAAACTTGTTATTCATTTTTTATAGATATTAAATAATTTAACTGTGGATTGTTTTGGCCTACGGATTGTAGCTGGCGTCATAGTAAATTATGTCAAAATGAATATAATTATGTCTTTAAACCTGATTTCATAGCAAGGGAAGAAATGTGTTGCTTTGTAGAAACGACTGTAGCTTTTATAAAAGTAAATAGAAATTAAGTTTACTGATTGTCCTAATGGGAACCTAGCTTAAAAATAGACTGTTAAATTTTTTTTAAGGTTAAAAGTGTTTTAAAAGTTTGTTTAAGGATTGCAAGACAATTATTAAGTTGATTTACTTGGTTTCGTATTACTATAAGTAAAATGTAAGTGCAAGGAATTTGTATGATTAAATTATAGTGATAAAGTAATCCGAACACTTGATGTCTAATAAAGGTACAAAATTATATAAACGAATTGTAAAAATAAATAATATTTTCATTCCTGAATGCACCATATTCGAATATATGGATAAATAAACTCTCGTTAGCAGAATATTAACTAACATTACAATGTCACTGATAACGTTACGAAACCAATAAAATTCTAGGAACAATGAGCGTAATCTGCTTTCGACCTATTAAATCACAAGATTGAGCTTTCACCGTTGGGCTCGGCACTTATGCGTTGACACGGGTTATGATAATCTTAATTAGCGGGTATATTTGGTCTGCGTGGTTGGCAACAATTGATGGGCTTATTCGTTTTGCGTGGTTGGCAATTGGCACTTCAAGATTAACAATGAATGCGTTCACTATGTTAAAATGTTTGGTGTCCTGTATTGATTTGCAAGAAGCTTTATTGAATGAAATACAATGGCGTTAAACGTTGTCATAATTTTAATGGACACAATTGGAATATTTGAATGTTATATGCTTTAAATTTGTGAACAATAATAATCGTGTCCAAGTAATCAATTACACGGCAGGTTGATAAATTGTAGGACTGGACTGTTAAATCGGCAAAAAAAGCTTTAAGTGGAAATCTTGCATTTCTTGTATCAATATAATACAATTAAGGTTACAGTGTTTGAAGTGTTTTTTATGAATACTTTTACTATTTATAGCTAAGAATTAACTGTGAAAGGTACGGCAAACAATTATTGTATTGAAATTAAGTTTTGCATTAAAAGTTTTTTACCATACAGTTCAAACAATTGAAACAGTCTTACAGATTATTAAATGCCAACGCCGAGAGAAAATATTACTATTTAGTTCAATTTAGTAAATGGTTGATTACTAAATAAAGCTTTTCTAGGTTGAATTGTAAATGTCAATTCTGAATTGAACTTAGTGCTATTTTGTAATTTTTATTTGATTAAAACCCACAATTTAAGTGTCTTTCCAGTTTGGTCGGCAAGCTTCTTGTCCTTATATTCAAGATATCACAAGGTCCGATCCGCGGGGTTAGACCCAAAACAGTCACTATCGACAACCGTGAGTTGAACATTCATTGTGTTATTCAAGGCTTATGATCCAAATATGATGTATTTTATGGAGGCCTGGGTTTCAGTGTCGAACTCCTATCATCAGTCCTCCTTTGCTTATCAGGAAAAAACTACATTTACAGTCCCTCTCGCCACATGTCGACTACAGTTTGAACAGTTTGTTCTTTAGAGTTTCCGTTGTCCGACTTAAAATAATTGTTTAACCTCATAATATTTCAAAAACATAATTATTGTCTTGTTTTCGATCTTAGGAGCTACCACCCAGCGGTGTTATTCAGTGTGGTTGAAAAGTCCCGGAACGATTTAATATATTTTTACCACCATAGATAAAGTAATGAGACTTGGTATATCAATAGCCATAAATCTCTACTCTTTTAGGATATTATCGCTTTTTTATCCCTTAAGGGAGGCGGCCCACTAGGATCAAGACTAATTTTTTTTAATAACAGGCTTATTACTCCAAATGCAAAGACATTTATGATGATGTATGATTTGATTAAGGCCAAAACAGGTTTCTGTAAGACTTCCAAGATAGACATCCCTTAAATGGTGTTAAAATTGAAACTTCTTTGGATTCTGTCTCATCATACATAATTTTAAACGTCTTTGCATCCATAGTAATGAGGCACAAACCCGGCTTCAACAGATTGGGTACTAAGAAAGTTATTGCATTTTAAAGTTTAACCCGTATGATTGTAATGGAAACTTTGTTTCCCTGCCATTTTCTTGTCTATCAATTTTGAGTCTAGTTTGCGGCATTGTACTCTGCTAAGTGAGACCTTTAATTTGATACCAAACTTGACCAATGCTGCTATTCAAAATGTTTGTTTGACTCCTCGTGGGGACGCTGTCCCCCTTAAGGGAAAAAATTTATAATAGCTTAAAATAATAGACATTTATGGCTATTATGGATATACTAAGTCTCATTCCTTTATATATAATGGTAAAAAATGTATTTTACCGTTCCGGGACTTTTCAAATTTCAACCACACTATAGAACTGGTATGTGAAAGCAAATACCCAGCAAATTGCGAAGTGACAGATACCTATAATGTCTTCCTTGGTAATTGTTTCTTCTGTTATTATGTTCACCCAGCGTTTCCTCAGCTCTAAATCCTGCTCCCCACCCACGCCAGGATAATGGACTGTGTCACCCGTCACTCCCTCCGCTGAAGGTGACCGCGGCGCTCAGAGTATCCTGGCGGGGACCTTGGCTGCCGCTGTCACCGGCTCCTCCTCCGCTGCCATCCGCCGGAACTGAGGTGGCTGAAGGGGAAAGCTTTAATACCTTTATTGAAATGGAGACCTAATTAAATAGGTAGTTCAAGCCAAGTATGAACAATGTATACAGAACCAAATAAGTAAGAACATCCTATATTAAAATTGTTTAGTTTTGCCCTCGAAAACCAGAGGGAAATAAAGCGCTGATGCTAGGATTAATACTCCTTACTGTCAGGGGAGGCGCTCTTTCCACCTAAATGTCAAAATGAGCATATTTGTTTTAAAAAATCAAAACAATAATAAACTTTTGTAAAATTATTTTAGTCATCTCTTTCCATTCAACCAATCAGAATAATCCTTACCATCTTTGTGGTGCTATCTGTGTTTGGGGGGCGGTATTCTCACTTCTCCAAAATGATGTCCCTTTCTGTATGCATTGGTATGAATGAGGGATGAATGTAGGATAATTTATTGTGACGCGAACTTGTAGTTTTGTTTCTGACTAAGGCCAACATTCTTCTTAGACAGGACTGCAGGACTGTTAATTAATAGCCCAAGAGCCAATGGTATGTACGTAGGAATTTACAGTTTAACTTGGAATCCGAAACACAATTCGACCTCATATGGTCTAATTATGAGGATGGTCTTTATGGGTGAACTACGAGTAGTATTCCACTAGTGCGAAGTAATCCCCACCAGGGACTATCGTATCCAAAAGCCATCGCTTATAACTATCCACAATTCGTGACCTCCAAGTAGCTGGATTGCAGGACATCGCCACCGTCCCAGTCTTGGAAGGGAAAAGGGGTTTTGACTTGTGTCAAAACTACTATTGGTGCGAAAAATCCCAGACTCGTGGTTGACAGAGGACTTGAAGATTGCACCCTTACTTTGTAAAAAAAAAAGGACAAGACGCAATAGATGTTTTGAAAATGGTGTAATAGACTCCTGAGTTCCACCGTACCAACTTATGTATAACTTTAATTATAACTATTCTAGAGTTAAGGAGTAACGTTAATTCAGATTTAGACCCGTATTCTGTTTTATCGAGATAGACATAACTGGTGTAGCCTTGATATTATGATAGTATCGTATTAATATGTACAATCATTTCCCTCTGAAAATAATACTTTTAGCTAGATATATAGTTATAGTAACACTCCATTCTTTGTTAGAAATCCAAAATTAAACTTAACAAAATTATTTGCATTGTTCAATCACTGAAGGGAAATTCCCAGTTCTTCATTGTCTTCTCTTATTTAAAAAAGGTTGTATATTACATATTTAATATGCATAAATAATGCATACATTTATATTTTTAATACTGTAGTAAAAGCATTTGATTAGCATTATAAAAGCAAGTATTACCAGCATTTTTGCTTGGATTCAACTTAGGACTCTTAAATTATATGATAAAACTAACTGAATGCAAGACGTAATATTGTCAAATTTAATTTGATAGATTTAGTTTTATGACGTAGATTATTGCCACGTTAAATTCAATCCACCGATTTTCTACATAGTGGTTTAATAGTAGGTTAAACCGACATATATTTTCATCTAAACTACTCGCAAATTATAGGCAAAACTACTCGTACATTCGGTGTGTAAATAGAATCCGAGATAGCTATCACTCTACAATTTCAATTCATAAAACATAAAGAGAGTGTTATTAGTGAGGTGTTTTATAACTGCCATATTTCGGGCTGAGAACGAAAGTAACATACCTCCCAAGATAATCATAGGCAACCCATGTGTAATAGCCGGTGATATGAGCTTAACACTGGCTGGCCTTGAAAATTAATTGTATTTTACTGCACCAGAGAACCAATTTAAGATTATCTTCGTCTTGTTTATGGAGGAGCCACTGGTAAATGTAATTAGTCAAGGTTTTTCTTACAAGGAGGATTATTTCAAAGCGTATAAATTTTTCATAAACAAGTTTAATTTAACTGTACCTGATTAATAGGAATTCAATTAAAATAGTGGAATTTGTTTTTCAGATAATGATAACATGTTCAATTTCTTACTTATTGAACATGTTATTTCAGAGCGTTTGGTCTTCGTTTAGTCAATCATTACAATAACGCTTGTAGAGATCCAGAAACACCAGTAACAAACTTCAAGAAACTATACCACATCCAAGTGAACCTGTTTTCTTCTTAATCGTCTTGTTACTGTTCACTTTTCTAGATTGATAGTAAAAGTAACATTGTATATATTGTATAAAAGTGACACATATTGTATATGTCCTCTTCCAAGAGGGACATCCCTCAGAGGGTGTTGAAATTGGATCTTCTTTGGCCCCTGTCACATCATACATAATTTTAAACGTATTTGCATCTACATTAATGAGCCAAACACAACGTCAAAAGGTAACATTCAATCTAGGTGTTTCAAAAACTAGAATATAAAAAGGATCTATTTATACGTAACATTTCTGACAAAACTTCCTTAATTAAGTATAAAGTAGCCTTTATTTATTAGTTTTTTTCAGTTTCCTAAAACCAGTTTTCGACCCTCACTTCTACCAACGAAAGTAACCTACCAACCTGTTTTCTCAGCCTAGGCCGGTAAAGGAAACGATAGCAAAGAAATCTATAATATATAAGGATCTATGAATACTTAACATTTCTGACAAAACTTGCTTAATTAAGTAAAGCATTCTTTATTTGTAAGTGTTGATTTTCATTTTCTTAAAATAAAGATAACTTGACTAAAGATTTACTTTGGTAAATAAAGCCTACAGGTGACCTGTAATGTTAACAAGGAAGAGATCGCCCCAATGTTCCAATGATCGCATAGCATGTTTCACTGTCATGCCCATGACGCCGTACAATAGGTGATCCGTTCTCTGTTCTCCATCAGTCCAGGAAGTGTTCCTAGCTTCTGGGGTTCCTTCCTCTAGATTCACCGGTCAGAGGTGATCCTTGATGCTGAAAGATGCTTTTTAGATCAGGGAAACTCAACCAGGAAAGATCCTAGCCAGTTTTCACTTCACGTAAACTTTTTATGATGCTCTTAATATCTGCTCCATTGAGACAATTTATCGGTGGTTTATCTAATATGGTAACAATGTTATCAAGATTCTACTTTAATTATTTTTTTTCTCTTTTTAGTTAGTTTTACTACTGTTGTAAACAAAGCGCTCAAGATTAATAATGAAAACTTGACATTAAGAGAGTGCCTTAAAGTATCAAATGTGCCTTTCTTATAGCCATAACACAATATATAACATAAGCCATGTAGGCGAAAGAGAAACTGTTTTCGTAGTCCTAGAAGAAATTTGTCAGTCACTGACAGCGTTCAACCATTAACCTATTTTATAACATTAACCTCAGACCTGGGCGCAAGGAATGCCGTACTACAACCCTCCTAATAGTCTATATTTTTATCTCCTGAGAAAGTTTACATAATGTTTTTAAAAAACTTAAGGATGCCCTGTAAAAACTGCACCTGTACAAGCAAACCATTAGACATGCTGAAAAAAAATTCACGGACCAGACAAAGGTGCGCTGTGTGCTGCTTTTCGCATTTCAACACCCAGGTCGAAGTTTTTATTTACTTTCGTAATCGTTGGGATATTGCTCTCTGCCAATTTCGCACCACCGATCCAGTAGCCTTGATATTTCCCAGATATTGCTGAGTTCACCTATAAAATTGCAATTCATATTGACTTAAGTTCAAGTTTGATAGTTTGATTAAAAAGAAATAATAATAAGTGTTGAGATTATCATCAGCATTTACAAGAATCCAAATAACTTAAGACAAATAAAAATGAAACTTTAAAATCAGGATTTTAATTTTCAAGTCGATATGTGATGCTCACATTTATTGTTCTGAATGGATTAATTGAAATGAAGTTCTGAACAAAGCAGTAGGATAGTTCGATCAAGAGAAACGTTTGTATTTTGTTAAGGCTCAAAGGTATACCCAACTGAGCTATATGTTAAAAAAGGTTGATAATTATCCTGAAAATTACTAAATAAGTCTTTGTTATTAAAAACACAAAATAATACAATCATCATATACATAATTTTAGTAGTATGGCATTCACTCATACTACTAAAATTAAGCCTTGGAATGGCATCCATTTTAATATTAATCTAATCATCTAATAAAGAATCAGTAACAACTAAATATGATTATAAGGCAGTTTTAATGAAACAAGTAGAATTGACAATTATTTAATAGCAACTTGAGTAAGAAAAGGTCTGTTGTGATGAGACAAGAAGGCGTTGGAATTCAAAGTAACGTTAACTCATTAATTAAATATCTAATAATAAGAACATCTAGATATCCAAGTAAAGTTGACATGTCACTTGGATTTATTGCAAGTTGCATGTAGAGACGGTTTTGATCGAGCAAGTAGAGGCTGGCATTCCAAGTAGAGTTGAAATGCCTCTTAGATTTATTGCGAGTTGCATGTAGAGACGGTTTTGATGGAGCAAGTAGAGGCTGGCATTCCAAGTAGAGTCGACATGTCACAGATTTACTGCAAGTAGCATGTAGGGACAGTGTTGATGAAGCAAGTAGAGGCTGCTTTTCAAAGTAGAGTTGGCTTGTCACTAAGATTTTTGGCAGGTAGCATGTAGAGACGGTTTTGATGAAGCAAGTAGAGGCTGGCATGCCCAGTAGAGTTGACATGTCACGTAGATTTGTAGCAAGTAGCATGTAGAGACGGGTTTGATGCAGCAAGTAGAGGCTGCTTTTCAAAGTAGAGTTGGCTTGTCACTAAGATTTTTGGCAGGTAGCATGTAGAGTGGTTTTGATGAAGCAAGCAGAGGCTGGCATTCCAAGTAGAGTTGACATGTGTCTTGGATCTATTGCATGTTGCATGTAGAAACGGATTTGATGAAGCAAGTAGAGGCTGGCATTCCAAGTAGAGTTGACACGTCACTTGGATTTATTGCTAGTAGCATGTAGAGACGGTTTGATGAAGCAAGTAGAGGCAGGCATTCCAAGTGGAGTTGACACGTCACTTGGATTTATTGCTAGTAGCATGTAGAGACGGTTTGATGAAGCAAGTAGAGGCTGGCATTCCAAGTGGAGTTGACACGTCACTTGGATTTATTGCTAGTAGCATGTAGAGACGGTTTGATGAAGCAAGTAGAGGCTGACATTCCAAGTGGAGTTGAAATGCCTCTTATATGTGTAGCAAGTTACATGTAGAGACGGTTTTGATGAAGCAAGTAGAGGCTGGCATTCCAAGTAGAGTTGACATGTCACTTAGATTTATTGCAAGTAGCATGTAGGGACAGTGTTGATGAAGCAAGTAGAGGCTGGCATTCCAAGTAGAGTTGACACGTCACTTGGATTTATTGCTAGTAGCATGTAGAGACGGTTTGATGAAGCAAGTAGAGGCTGGCATTCCAAGTGGAGTTGAAATGCCTCTTAGATGTGTAGCAAGTTACATGTAGAGACGGTTTTGATGAAGCAAGTAGAGGCTGGCATTCCAAGTAGAGTTGACATGTCACTTATATTTATTGCAAGTAGCATGTAGGGACAGTGTTGATGAAGCAAGTAGAGGCTGGCATTCCAAGTAGAGTTGACATGTCACTTAGATTTATTGCAAGTAGAATGTAGGGACAGTGTTGATGAAGCAAGTAGAGGCTGGCATTCCAATTAGAGTTGACATGTCCCTTGGATTTATTGCAAGGTGCATGTAGAGATGGTGTTGATGAAGCAAGTAGAGGCTGGCATTCCAAGTAGAGTTGACATGTCACTTAGATTTATTGCAAGTAGCATGTAGGGACAGTGTTGATGAAGCAAGTAGAGGCTGGCATTCCAATTAGAGTTGACATGTCAAGTAGATTTGTAGCAAGTAGCATGTAGAGATGGTTTTGATGAAGCAAGTAGAGGCTGGCATTCCAAGTAGAGTTGACACGTAATGTCATAACGTCTATCCGCCCGACGGCTGACAACAGTATCAACTCTGGCCTTGGCCCACAGTGCGACATCTGCATACAATCAGGCTGGCCAATCACGCCCTCTATCGCTCACAGTGTGGCCAACATTCCAGCCCTAAAACTGCTGGGCACAGTCGGTGGTGGTCCTTGATCATGTATAATTCGGGGGACTTTCGTAAAACATTCAACGAACAAATTGTTTTATGAAAAAGAACGATATTAACTTACGAAAATTTTCTTGTTTTTTCTTTATTCTCTTGGTAATGTTAATTTTCAGAATTAAAATTAGAGAACAAAATTTCTTTAAACAATTTTTTTTAAATAATGTAATTTATTTATTATTTAGGCTCTACAATTGTTTAGTTTTTGATTGTAGGAACCGTCCAGCGACCAAGGAATACTGAACCGTCCTTAGCCTCCTCAAGTACTAATGTATTGATTCAATTAATAAAATCAATGTTATTAATACTGAGTATAGTTAAAGGGTTATTTTGGTTTTTACATCAAACATGATGAATTTCGAAATCCTTTAAGATCTTTATATAATGCAAAACTATACATTAAAAAATTTATTTAAAACTTGATTGGTGTTAATAACTACAGCTTCTAGTTGTTTGGCATCTGGGTACTGATATGACTATGTTATTGCGAATTTTACGTCTATGAGGTCTGAATACTGTTATGAGGAGATTTTGAACTCCTTTATTAATAGATTGTAGAAGATCAAAATCATATACACGCTGAAAGCTGAATACTATTTGGTACACAACATTCTGACAAGTACACTTCAATCAGCCTTCAACTGAGCTAGTACTTCAAATATTCACTCAACTATGCCGAACGTCATAGATCGAAAGCGGCAAGCTGGGTGTTACATAATAACACTACCGCCGCATTGATAGTTGTCATAATTCATCCGTTAACAGTCATTTGATAAAGGAGCTGTGCCGATAACGTATATAAATCCTTCGCAGGCAGTGTTAATGCAACACACCGCTGTGAACTGACATGTCCGCTCAAACAGACAACCTTGCCCCCGTTGGGTCTGGTGATCGGTTGGTTTGTTTTGTTTTACAGGCATTTGAAAAACTACATTTATATTTTATTAACGTTTTCTTGCTTTTAAGTCAATGTATTTAGATGTCTATTCGGTCTGTGAACTACTCTACAACCGTTAACGTTCAATAAATCGATGTGTGTTACTAATGCATGTATTTGATAAGTCATAGTTTTTCCTCGTGTAGTCTAAAAGCCTCCAATGCCAATTACGATGGGCCAATAAGCCTGTGTGGTGATATTAAGACGAAAAGATACAGTACCGTCATATACCGTAGGTTTGCCAGAGGTGACAGCCCATGTTTGTGACTGTAATTTCGTCACCCAAGATTGAAGAGGGGGCCGCTGGCTTAAGAGGACTGAGCTCCAACAATGAACTGCCGCTTTGGTTGTGGAAAACCTGGATTATATATAAAAAAATATTCTTTCAGATTAGAAAAGCAAAATCTGTTTACCAGCAAAATGTAATATAGCTAACAAAACTTAATGTTGGCAGTGCAATAATCGTGTGAATGCATGTAGAACGTTCCAATTTGCTAGGGACAGATACCGAAATCACTCAATTGGTATTTAAATGTTATGATTGCCAAGTGAGGATTTTTAAGTCAACTTCAATGATTAGTTGGAGATTTTTCTTCAAATTTTACTATTCTTTATTTAACAATCTAAATCTGGAAAGATTGTGAATCTTTAGACTATACTCTGTCCACCTAGCCATGGCACCTGACGGATTATAGAACCCTTACTCACACACGCACACAAACGCAGCCGACCCGCCCGGGCCAGATACAAATTCGCCAGTGGTTTGAGGGTCGACGAAAAGATACAAATTCGCCAGGTCCCAAACAGGTAGAAAATCGGGGCCGTCAAAACATTCAAATTCGCCAGTTCTAGGAACTAATGCTCAGCCCCTCGGGGAGCCCAGGAATGTGGCCGGTCGGGCTCATCTCCTTCATTGCCCGAGCTGGTTTTTCGTCATTGCTCTAGAGTTTTCGTTCGTCTAGAGGCGAAACTATTGAACGTATCGTTGCAATTTTGGTGTCAATACTGTTTACCCATGGCCCTCCGAATCTATTGATTCTCGTGATATATTGTGAACACTCTTACTCTAATTTACATCTCACTTGTGGCTTAAACTCTTTCATATAATACAACCATTTCATAAACTACTATTAAATTCACTATCTCGTAGGTGATGCTTGAGTAATAATAGCTTACAACATTCCTATGGCAACAACTACTTACGCCCTACACTTCATTTAAACATAACATCGTATAATTAATTACAATTATGAACTAGATTTAAAATTTTCTTAAAATTATTTTGTCTAAGATTATTTTTGTAGATTGTTTGGGGCGATGGTTTCCGTGCGATCTGCTGAAATTCCGTTGATACTTCTCAAGGTGACGTTTGCTTGGCCGATTTACTATACCGCTTACATATTGCCAGAAAGTATTTAATTTGTTTCACAAACACAATCTTACAATATGCAATGCGGATTTTATTTATTTGCAGCCCCGGCCGAGGGGCTGCGGGGGATTCCTGGAACTGGCGAATTTGAATGTTTTGACGGCCCCGTTTTTCTGCGTAATCGGGACCTGGCGAATTTGTATCTTTTCGTCGACCCTCCAACCACTGGCGAATTTGTATCCAGCCACCCGCCCGGCAGGTAGATGAGTCACACACTGGGGGGTCCAGTACAGAACTGTTAATTCCGTAATATGTGTTTATAATAATATGATAGTGTAGTGTTATATTTGGAATCTTCATTTTAATTTCAAAGAGAATGATACCAAACACGACGTAATTATGATAATATTTACATGAAAACTGCTTAACTTTGTTTTTGAGTCAAAACCGAATATCATACAGTATTGATCACAGGTCAAGTACTGTATTGTAGTTGAAGACTGAATAAAATATTTATACCTAGTAGAGTAAATAATTATTAAGTGAAGTGTATTTCGGAAGTATGCGTTGATTTAATTAGGTTTACTTAGGTTTTAATTAGGTTTAATTAGGTTATAGTAACTGATTGTTTAGGGAGACCTAATGAACGGTATTTCCCCTAAGAGCTGTTACAGCATTTTAAATAAATATTTCCAATTAGAAAAACCCAAGACCCAATGCCCCAGTTTTTCACCTTCGATTCAACGTCATTCAAATAATTCGCTCCCAAATTGGCGGGCAAATGACCGGTTTGGCGGGAAATTACCAGTCTGGAGGTAATTCCCACTCATTTCTTCCTTTGACCAACGGTTACAGTTTTGCCTCTGGATGAGGATAATACTAGGAGACTAAGAAATCAATTTTGCCCGGTAGTGATTTCTTTGATCTATGGTGTTTATAAATTCATCTACATTATATTAATTAAATTTCGCCATTTATTTTTAAATAGTCTTTTTAAGTTTATTACTTAGTACAATATAATTTAAAATAATGTTCCATGGCATATAAGTACAAGATGAATTTATTTGAAAATATTTAATATATTTAATGTATAATTACAGTGATAACAACCAGAAAGAGTAATTTGTGAACTGATAAACTATTTTTTTAATTTGGCTGTGAATGAGTAAAAATGGTTTTTACATTTCTTATCAAGCGTTCTAGTTCGGTTCACAAACTCTAACTTAATTCTTGCTAAAAAGTTTTCATAAATTTGAATGTCTACTACTTCACAAAGTAGGTAATGATACAAAATTTTTTTACTTGTCGGACCATCAGCAAATCCTGTTTTAATTATTTGATGACCTTTTCATGGTAGTTACGAATTTCAAATCATTAAAAATTCTTTGAGTTGGTTTGGAATACTACGTTTTCGAGTACGTTATGTATTTGGGTAGGCCTACGTTGGGTCCAAATATTTCGTTTACTAAAAAATATATCGCACATTTTTGCATTAAATTTGACTGCATAATATTATTTCATCGTATTGGCATTAAAATAAGGAAATTTTAAATAAATTTTGAAGCTTTGTAAGGTTATTAGCAACACACCACCGTTAATAATTCAAACACACAGCAGCCGCTAATACAGTAGTTTCCCCAACAAATCACGCCCCGCCTTCTGTCAGCTGATTATTATTTAACAGCTGATCTACTACAGCTGACCCAGAGTCGGAAACGCCGCTGGCTGGGTTCTCGGAACCTCCGCGGCCAGACGGTGTAATTACATGTACCCGGTGGATATATGATCTCATCCTCGTGTTACGTAACGCTTCTGCCCCCCCCCCCCCCCCCCCGTGTGGGCCCCGGCCGGTCCCAGAGCGTCTGAATCACCCAGTTTCGTAAGCCCAGTTTTTGCCCACCTGCCACCACCATGGTGATCGGAACGCGTTGGGCAACGGGGCTCAGGAATAGCGAGAAACACGGTGACTGTTTTGGAAGAGGAATTTGACCTTAATAATGATAATGAATACTTCGATTCTAGTAAAAATAGTTGTAAGTAGTCTCTGACAACTTACAATAAAGGTTTTGTTATGTGACTGAGTTTATGTTGGTATATAACCCAAAATTCTTGAAAAGATGAAGCTAAAAATATTGTTGATACAGGATAAATTTAAATAACACTGTATCTGGAATATACTTGTGAAATGTGACGCCATGCCCCTGTGGCAAACAAATTTGGGTGTACACAAAATGTCGGCAAATATTTATATCGAACTACCATACTACTAGACACACTTCCGTTTTATGTATTGTATACATGGTTACTAAAGAACATGAATAATCAGTGCTCAGCCTAAGATAAACGCTTCAAAACTACCAGATATAGGCACTATATTGATGCTATTAAACATACAAGACTTTTCACATAAATTAAGGAAGAAATCATTACACCTAGTCATTTGAGGATTGCTTCCCTAAACCGATAACATATTCTTGATCAAAGAGTCAGGATAGACGATTTGAGTGTATGCTTATTTATGTAAATGCTGTATATCGATTTTAATTATACATTAATATATCATCCCATAGGAAAATTACCGACTGCCGTAGTATTTTTTAAAAATACCCTATTAGGTTATAGATATTGACCAACATATTTCTGATTATGCAGTGCTGAAGAGCAGTGAAATGCCCGAGAGCCTGAATAATGCCCGAGAGAAAAAAGTTAATAACATAAAAGACTGGGACGGTTGCGACGTCCTGTAATCCAGCTACTTGGAGGTCACGAATTGTGGATAGTTATGAGCGATGGCTTGTGGATGCGATATTCCCTGGTGGGGATTAACGTCCGCACTAGTGAATACTAGTTCATCCATAAGTACCATCCTCATAATTAGACCAATTCGTATATGGGAGGTTGAAATTGTGGTTCGGATCCCACGTTAAACTGTAGGTCCCTAGATACCATTGGCTGTTGGGCTATGAATTAACAGTCCTGTCTAAGGAGAATGTCGGCCTTAGTCAGTAACAAGACTACAAGATCGCGCCACAATCATCCTGCACTCATCTCTCATTCATACTTGGCTTTAAACTACCTATTGAGTTAGGTCGCCATTTCAATAAAGGTATTAAAGGTATAGGCGGATCAACAACGACTTTATACATATATTAATATTGCACTATTACGTATGTGTTTTGTCATGATATAAACGTTATGGGTACTTAATGACAAGTGTTAAGGTTTATCTAAAGTATCAGAAGAAAGTTTAAAGGGAATAGTTGCACATTTGATTGTCATATAATTCTGAGACAATAAATGTCTTGTGTTGATACGCTTTCACGGTAAAACTATAAGAAAGCAAAAGCATTACTCCAGGAAGTCATTGCAGGGGTATGTCAGTCAGGAAGGAACAACTGCAGGGGGTCTGAGGTCTGTCCCGCGGTATGATTAATGCTTGCTGTCATTTATAGTTCGGATGATATTTCTCTTATGTGTCAGTGTTATAGGCTCGACGATCAGTGACAACAAGTAGCATCCATATCTTACAGAATTCATATTTAACCTACTGAAATGTCGAAGAAAGCCACAGAAAACTATTTTTCCTACCTCTGCAAGGAAATTATTACATTGCCACACATGTAAACCGTATGCAAAACAGTTCATTTCCTATTTCCGTTTCATTCCCGCTCTAGAGCGGCAATGTTCATTCCCGCACGCTAAATCAAATAGCAGTTTTGGGTTAGCTGTTGTTACAAACCATGCTACAGCTGTTGGTCATTGTTGTTGTTTAGTAATTGCTGCTTTTTTAGTTTGAGTTTATGTTTGATAGTTATAAGTCACGCCACATAAGTTGACGAATGGCCAAAAACAGCTAGGTTGGGCGAGGGGAGGAGAGGGGGTACTTTTCCAAAAACATCGAGCTTACGATACATGCAATTCTTTATAGAATAGCAGATTATTAAATCATTTTAACTGAATAGTAGTGAAATTTCATTCGTCAAGTTACGTGGCGAGGGTTATAACAGTGTGTTTAAAAACAAAAAATCAAACATAACCTAATTAATCTATTGCAATTATGGTGGTAAGAAAAGTCTTGTATAGTATTGACCCTGGATCGAAGAAGAAGACAACACCTTCAATGAATCAGTATTATAGTTTGTGATAAGAGTGAGGTGCTGGCCAGCCCAAGTACAATTTTAATCAGTTTTATTTGGTTTTATTAATTTTATCGTTATGACAACTTTTAGTTTTAGTGACTGGGACAACTTTTTATTAAATCATTAGACAAACCACAATGTAATAATACATTGGAATATGTGGTAGGTATGCATACTATGGACTATGGACCTGATGAAGTTCTAAGGAACGAAACATGTCGTCTTTTGATAACCAGTGATTGGACAAGGTAATTTTATTTCATCATTAAAAATCTTGTATGTATTACGAGCTCAAATAGTCAAATGTTTGGCCGCACTCAATGTCGTGGCTCGCTTTGTGCGGCCATTTGAGTGATGGCAATGTGTCTAACTCGGTCTAACTATGTGCACCACGAAAATTGAGAAAAGTAAGAGTATTTCCATATGTAAAATATCTTAAGGGTTTCCGAGCTACTGAAATATTTCATCATCGCGTAACATGGTTACATCACGGTGAAGACTTCCCATCGGAAATATCGGTTTGGAAGTTTACAGCCACACATTCCAGCTCCCTAGAATGTCCAAAGGTCCAGTCGGTCTGTGACCCTGTTACACTGATGTAACGATGCTTCGAACAGGTTCAGCAAGTGGGTTTACAAGTTTTCTTATGTACCATTACAAATTTGTTGTGAATTATTAAGTTATTTTTTCGGCCTTAAATAAAACGACATCTTTCTCCAAAATTAATTTTTCGTGTCAGTGAGTATTATGCCTTTCAAGAAGTTTACTATAGAAGTCAGTATAATTAAAATAACTTTTTTTAAATCTAAGTTTAAATTTGCACCTTTCACAAATTTATTATTTTGTAAATAATTAATTGATAATAACTCGATTAGATTACTTTCAGAGCAGTTCAAAGTTTGTAAATATTTGGTAAGACCACTCAGGAATTTTTTCATGAAATTAATTTGAAATGGTTAATCGTAAGTTATTACACGAACTTTAATGACATATTTTATCAATATCAAAAGAAGTGTGATTTTTTAAAAATATTAATAGTTTTGCATTTTGTCAACTTTTTTATGGTGTTTTTATTTTAAATCGTGTCAAGGATATTGCGCCATCTCTAATAGAACTAGTTTTATTGCCAAATCTAAATCTGTCCAATAAATTGTCAAGATGTTTGACCTAAATGTCAAGGACGGACTATGACGAGTTAGACTTGAAATTTAATTGGTATATTTTCTGTATGAAAAGCGATAACTTGGAAAGGGAAAGGTAGAACTTTGACTTATATTAAAGAACTTTGGAATTTTAAATAGAAGTGTTTTGTGGATTCAGAGAATATTAGAGATAAATCAAATTCATCCAACAATCAATAATAAAATTAATGTTATCATGGAAACCGGGTCACTTTTTGCTGCGTTCCCTCTATTCAAGCAGCTCTCAACTTCGCTCGTTCCACGTAATCACAAAAAACTTCATACATCCAAAGAACCTTTAAGAAGTCTCTTCCACACCAAAAGGAAAGTCAGGTGACCAAGTCTTCTTTCTACAGAGGAATAGCACAAGGGGTTACTTTTGAGCCCAACCAGATAAAAGAGCAGCAGTCCGGTGACAAAGTCTTTTTTAGGAGGTCACACACATAGGCTCATCTAGGTTTATGAGCTTAACCAGAGAGTCGTATCTCTTCCTCCAGATCTTAACGTCAAGACGGTCAACCTCTTCCTCAGGCAAACTCATCAGCATCAGTGCATCTTCGCTTCTGCAAGACAGAGCTGCATCACGCAGAACAACTTAAACGAATTTATCTGGACTTTCAAGATAACTCTTGATTTTTACTTTGGATTTTGGAATATTTTATGGTATACATAATTATGCATATAATAAACAATTATTCAAACTCAGTCTCTTTTTTGTTATAATAGACTGCACAGTAATTGGTGAAATTTATGGTCCTTTAACATAAGACAATTTATGGTGTAGCTTATAAGAAAAGAACTTTAATACACTATGCATTCAATTACTCCACCGATCGTTTCCATTTTGCCAAACAATGAATGCAACACAATAGCAGTTCGACCACACCACAATCCAGATATCGAAACCGATCATTTACACTCATATATCACACAACTCGGGATAATTATTCCTCACGCGGTGCAAAGTTCAAAATATGTAATTGGAGCAAAAAATCACGGGGGATTTCGACCCCTTGACCTTTATATGACTAACTGCGTCCACTTACTTTGTTGTGTTGAGCACGCTTTTGAGGGCGGGGAAAGGGCAGGGTCGCCAGGGTAGGTGTTCAAGCATTATCAGTGAGATAGGAAGAGTGGCGAGCGAGTGTGCACAGTTACTTAACGTCCGGTGGCTACTTTATCGATGCGCTTTTGCCATTTGATACTCCATTTTCTGAGCTAGTGTGTGTAATTCAGTGAACAAGGTTTACTCCACTGGTAGGCCATAAGATAACTACAGATGTGTCGAAGCAAATATATTCCATTCGGTGAAAACTGAATCAATGCCTGTGAAGAGCATAATGTTCATAGACCAAGTTTGATTACGGTAACACCACAACTTAGATGAGGCGAATGCTGAACTATTAGAACATTTTGCTATAAAACCATTTAAAACGTTGTAGCTAGCTTACCGTTCCACGTATTTTTCAATTAGGCCTACATGACATCATAGTATTCCAGGAATTATTGTAACTATCTAAAAATAAATCTAGCGGTCATCAAAATAAATTGTCACAATTGATTTTTTTTAGTTTACAACTTTTGTTGTCTGTGAAAGCAGAAGGAAGGCTTCTAATCTTTCTTTAACATTGTCATTTGTTTAGATAAGGCTAATTAGATGGAAGATTCATAAATGTAATCAACATTGCATTAAAACCCTTAAAAAAGAATCCACGTTTGTATTAAAAATATTCTTTACATTCACTCAAGCAAAACACCAAGTAACAATCTTAACCTTTATGTTCACCACAAAAAAAAGGAAAATGCATCATACAACATTGCTACACTCATTTAAGTGCAGTATAAAGTTTACAGTCAACCTTTCTTTAAAAGATTATCTCTCTCAACCCATGAAACCCTAAAAATCCGTTACTGACATAACACCGGATTGCCTTAACTAGAACATTTATTGAACAAAAAATCTTACAAACTACACTCAAAAACATACGTTTCACTATGCCATTTAAACGCTACGCCCTAACTGTTTCCTTCACCGGCGTTGTAACCGCTGCTTACAGGGGGAAAGATATTACCTAAAAGGAAATAGTTACGAAAGTGGCCGCAGGAAGCGTGACGGTCTCGTGACCGCGGTGAAGGTCGTCCAAGGTCACGCGGAGGTCAAGGTCATGTGGTTTCCATTTAAATGCTCATCACATTACAATGGCTGTGGACCGCCAGGAGAGAGCATCTCTGTTGTAATGATGTTCCTTCCCAGTGGGGATTCAACATCTCTCTGCAAGCGGCAGATCTACGGGCTATGACTGACGTTGGGTTGTCTTATTTAACTTGGAATTTAGGTATTCAAAAAATATGTTAAAATGTTAGAATAGGGGATTTATAAAATTATTATCTGGGTCTTATGGATCGGCTTTCTTAAATAGATATGGATAGTTCTTGCACTGCTGAGAGGCGTTGATTTAAAAACCCTAGGACTTATATTTAATCTATGTCAATTAAAAATTTCATAGGAAACTGGGCATATTCATATACCTCGTTATAGATTGTATTGTAATAGTAATCTTTATGTTTGTTCCTCAGTTGTTGAAAACTTGTTGAATAGCATGCAATCAAGGGTTTAAACCATCGATTGACCTTGGAGTGCTTAGTTGATGAAAAGATCGTGTATTCTTAATGTAACCACAAATACAGCCCATGATAAAAAATAAAGTCAGCCCTAAAACAAAAGAAATCTGCTCTGACAGTTTGTATCAACTTTTTCCCTGAAAATGATGTTAACTCATGTTTATGCCTGTAGAATTATTACAGAGACACTGAAGTAGGCCTATGTATTTAATTGTTTTAAAGATAAAGCTGGACAAACCTAATAAATGTTGCACGGTCCTAAAGATGACCCTACACCTTTTGGCCAAAGTCCAATTCTAAGGCAACCCAGACCCCCAACGAAACCCAAAAACTCAGCTGATCGGACTAACATTTTTGATCCATCAAAATGCAAAAGTAGTGGTGGAACTATTCAAGAGCTTTTAATTCCTCATTTACCGTTATATAAGAGAGAGATGACCCCCGTTTTACTCTTGGTAGGTCTTCAAATCCAGCAAAACCGGGGAAATTTGAATATTACCGGTCAACTTTATTTCTTTCCGTGATTTAGTTTAATTTACGGGATGCTTTAACCGGTTGTGCTGCCATGAAAATGTACATTAAGAATTTAGTCATTTTCCTATCAAAAGTTAACATGGAAATTCCCCTAAGAAGATTCTTGTCACATTAATATAAAAAAAACCCGGATGCTGATATAATGAGGGAAGTTTTTCATGCTAAATTAACGGTTATGATACTTACGTCGTAGTACCTGTTATGTTAATTACAACAGCCTATGAAACAAAAGAGATCCCGTGATCTCAATTCCAAATGCCCGTGGGCGTAGAGAATGTTGCTATAGATCATATACAATCATAGTTTCTAGACGCACAGTAGCAAACAATTCAGTAGAGTAAACCTTATCATACTATAATGAACACCGATGATCATAATTCTATCTGTGAAGTGCACGCACAAGATGCTCAAAACATTCTTGGCGTGATTTTGTAACTCTACTCACTGTAAAGATGGGCCAGAAAGCTCTTAAATATACTAAAATTTTGCCTACGTCCTCAGTGGGATGGACTGAGGGGTGTCAGAGGAAAATCCTTTTCCGACTAAAACCTATCTTTACATTGGCGGATCCAGGGAGGGGCGGAAGGGGCGATCGCCCCCCCCCCCGTACGGAAACTTTTCAAGCAGTTTTACCTGGCCAATTTTATATATTTCTGTGAAACTTTAAAAATATTATAGACATTGTATTTTAATGTTAACAAATAAACAATTTAAATGCATTTTTAAGGTTGTTTTATTAATTTATAAAGGTTAAAGTATAAAGGTTTTGTGCAATCTGCATGTGCGTTGCAATCATTCAAAGGCTGCATTACAGTATGTAGGCCTATACCATGCGAAGCCGAACCGTCGAGAATGTCGATCAGCGCGGCGCAATGTTGGCCAGCCCGAAGCTCCGAAGCTAACCTCGGTTGTTTCAGCCATTCGCGCCGTTATATTTTGGTCTTAAATTGTAAAGAACTCGATGTACTTTTAAAATGTTAATGGGTGATTTTCATGAAAAACTGTTTCTTCAGAAACAAAATTAGCCTAACGTAAAATTGCAAAATTATGGCGATTTTTATAAGCTTTTTGACGGTGATACGGACGTTCGCCGAGGTCAAAATTCTGGTTTAGCATCTCTATACTATCGCAAACAATGCAAAAAAGAACCTATATATAACCTATGCAGTGCCCCATATAGTTTGTAGCATTGATTTTGTATACTGTATAGGCTTACAATATAGCTGTTTCGTGGAACTAGTTCAACTATACAAGGTGTCCCATAAGTAAAGTGCCAAACACCGGGAATAGGTTATATAGGTCAAAATAAAGAGAAAACCAAGAATATTCTTTTCTCAAAAACGCTTTGTATATTAGATATCTGCCATTTGGTATTTCTTATAAAATAATTGTTATCTTCAACATTTTTTCACCAATCTTTATAAAACTCTGTGAGTATATTTAAGTAAAAGAGACCTACTGTAGAAAAAAATTCAACGTGGTCCAATTAAAAATTTTAAAATAGCGGACGTTTTAAACTTTTTCCTTTTTTCAGCCTTTTAAATTAAAAGTTTAAAACGATCGCCATTTTGAAATTTTTAATCGGACCACGTTGAATCTTTTTTACAGGTCTATTTTATTTAAACATAGGCCCTACTTATACCGAGTTTTATAAAGATCGGTGAAAAAATGTTGAAGATAACAATTATTTTGTTAAAAATACAAAATGGAGGATATCTGGTATACGAAGTGTTTTTGGAAAAAATTTATTCTTGATTTTATCTTTATTTTTACCCTAGAGCCTATTTCCGGAGTTTGGCACTTTACTTATGGAACACCCTGTATAGTTCCATCTTTACAAATAAATGTGACAGTGATAGCTGTTGGAAATGTGAATGTACTTATTTGGAATTAATCAACCACCCCACCTAGTCTACAAATAATCATATGTTATTTAAAAATATGTTTTACTCTGGTTTGTTTTTGGTTTTGTGTTCCCTAATATAATTGTGTGAATAAAAGTGCTATAATGTTTCATCAAGCTATTTAATATTAATTTAAGGCCTAAACCTAGTTATAAAACCTTATATAAATTCCACAACTCAACAGGTTATTGAGGCCCAGGTCATGCAATATGAGGTTTTTAATTGGAAAATGTACTTAAACTAAAAAATGAAAATGAGTACAATCCTTCCACAAATTGAAAGGTTAAAAGGCCATGAAAATTATGGTTCATGGAAGTTTGCTATGCAAGCTTATTTACAGCTTGATGACTTATGGGATGTAGTAAGTGGAAAAGAGTCAAATGAGAAGAAAGACAAAAAGGCACTTTCAAAAATAATTCTGGCTGTAGATCCCATAAACTACTCACACATAAATAATGCTAAGGAAGCAAAGGAAGCATGGAAGAACCTAGAAAAAGCATTCGAGGACTCAGGACTAACAAGGAGAGTAAGTCTACTGAGGTCACTGGTAACTACCCAGCTGTCAAATTGTAAGTCTGTAGAAGATTATGTTAATTCAATTATGACAACTGCTCACAAACTTAACCAGATAGGATTTAAAGTTGAAGATGAATGGGTAGGGACACTTTTGCTAGCAGGTCTTCCTGATGAATATAGACCTATGATAATGGGTATAGAAAGTTCAGGCATATCCATTACTGGGGATTCTATTAAAGTAAGCTTTTACAGGATGTTAGGGTTGATAGTGAAACTAAGTCAGCTAATAATGAAGCTATCCTTTACAGCAACAAATCTAAACCAAAACCTAAATCCAAGGGACCTCCTAAATGTTTTATTTGCAATAAGACAGGTCATATTTCCAGCCAATGTTGGAATAACCCGAAGAACAAAGAAGGTAAAGGTAAAACCAATCGGGGTAAGGAGAAAAACAACAGTTCTCTTTTAACATGTTTTACATTGAATTCTGTTTTTGCCGAGGGTGAATGGTTTTTAGATTCTTGTGCATCAACTCACATTACTAAGGATATTAGTAATTTAAGTAATCCTTCGCCAAAAACAGGGGTGACAATAACTACAGCTAATAAAGCAGAGATGGCTGTTACTGCAGTGGGGGATACTAAACTTAAAGTAAAGGTTGGTAAGAGAGTTAATGACATTCCAACAAAGGATGTTTCATATGTACCTGGAGTTGCTGCTAATTTGCTATCGGTAAGTAAAATTGTTGAAAAAGGTAATACCGTAATATTCAATCTAGATGGAGGAAGAATCATTAATCAAAATGGAGATTTAGTCACCACTTCTTCTAAGGTAAATGGAATTTACAAAATAGATTCTTGTTCAAAGAGTAAAGTAGATCCAGTTTATGTTACTAGAGATAAAAGTTCAGATGGTCTTCTATGGCATAGGCGTCTGGGACACCTAAATAGAAAAGGTATGAATGTTCTGAGGCACCAATCAACAGGATTGAATGATTGTGTAACTACCAATGATCCATGTGAGGTTTGTGTTCAAGGTAAGCACTCAAGATTGCCATTTACTGCAGGTAAGACACGTACTAAAGGTATTTTGGAACTGGTACACACAGATATTTGTGGTCCAATGGAGACAACATCCTCAGGGGGAAATAAATATTTCTTGACATTCATTGATGATTTTTCTCGATATATTTTTGTATATTGCTTATCTGATAAATCAAAAGTTGTCGATGTCTTTAAGGAATTCAAATCCTTAGTTGAGACACAGACTGGGGTAAAGATCAAAGCTATCCGGTCTGACAATGGCACTGAATTTGTTAATGCCAAAATGAAACAAGTTCTTTGTTCTGCTGGAATAAATCACCAAAAAACGGTAAGGTATACTCCAGAGCAGAACGGTTTGGCAGAGAGAATGAATCGATCAATAGTTGAGAAAGCTCGTTGTATGTTATTTGACGCAGGGCTAAACAAAGAATATTAGGGAGAAGCAGTAGCTACCTCAGTATATCTGCTGAACAGATCTCCTAGTAAGTTTCTTAGGGGAAAAACACCATATGAAATATGGAATGGTGAGAAACCTAAGCTGACACATTTGAGGGTTTTCGGTTGCCAAGCTATGGCACATATCCCTAAAGCTTTGCGTAAAAAATGGGACCCAAAGTCAAAGAAGCTTATCTTCACGGGCTATAGTGACGTTATTAAAGGATATCGCTTACTAGACCCAGAAACAAACAAAGTAATTTTCAGTAGAGATGTGATTTTCTTTGAAGAAGTTTTTCAAGAGAAGGTAAAAGAGAGTAAAAATGCAGTAAATGAAACAACAAATGAAAATGGTTTGATAGAAGTTGTTCCAGAAAATCAATCAACAGAAATTGAGATCCCAGAAGAGGAAAAAGAAATCCCAGAACCAAAAGAAGCAGTTCAAGAAGAGAAAACCTTGCGCAGATCATCCCGACAAAGAAAGGTAAAAGAAATGAAAGATTTTGTTAGTTATGTTGCAGATCAACCAGACGATCAGCAAGAAAATGGAAATGAAATAACAATGGACGAGGCATTGTGTGGTCCTGATGCCAAAAATTGGGATACTGCTGTCACAAGCGAATTAAATTCATTGACAAAGAATGACACTTATGAAGTTGTAGACTTACCAAAAGGTAAGAAAGTTTTAAAAACCAAATGGGTTTTAAAAACAAAAGAAACTAATGAAAGAGAACGTAAATTTAAAGCTCGTCTAGTCATTAAGGGATGCGCTCAAAGAAATGGAATAGATTGCCAAGAAACATTCTCTCCAGTTGTGAAATACAGTTCTCTTCGGTATCTATTCTCATTAGCAGCCAAGAAAAACTTAAGAATCGACCATATGGATGTCGTGACAGCTTATTTATATGGGGATTTAGAGGAAGAAATTTATGTTTCACCACCAATTGAGGCTCTTGAAGAAGAAGGGAAAGTTTGGAAGCTTAAGAAATCTATCTATGGCTTAAAACAAAGTGGAAGATGCTGGAACAAAAAGTTGCATCAGTCTTTACAAGAGATCGGATTAAAACAAACTGGAGCCGATCCCTGTATATACTATCTAAATGAAGAAGAAAACAATCTACTGATAATAGCTGTTTATGTGGATGATTTGTTGATTTTTTCAAACAGTGACAAACTGAGATGCATGGCAAAGGAAAAACTTAAGCAAAAATTTGATATGAAAGATCTTGGAGTTGCAAGTAATTGCCTAGGTATGAGGATAACCCAAAATATTGATGAAGGCAAGATAACCATTGATCAAGAAGACTATATTAAGAAAATGCTTATCAAGTTTAATATGTCCGATTGTAAACCAGCAAGTACTCCTCTGGACACAGGAGCAGATTTCTCTGAGAATGAAAATGGAGAAAGTAAAGATGAGGATTCATGGGAAAAAACAAAAATTCCATATCAAGAAGCAATCGGGAGTCTCCTCTATCTGACTCAAATTAGCAGACCTGACATATCGTATGCTGTAAGTCTACTAAGTAGATATAACAGAACATTTTCAAAGACACACTGGAATGCCGTAAAAAGAGTTTTTCGCTATATTAAAGGAACGATTGATTACAAAATTGTTTATGACAAGAGAGAAAACCAAGATTTGGAAGGTTTTTGTGACTCTGATTGGGGTAACAAGCTGAATGGAAGACATTCTGTAACAGGGATGTGTTTCAAACTTCAAGGTAGTGTCATATCCTGGTTTAGCAAGAAACAGAAAACCGTCGCACTATCAACTACCGAGGCAGAGTACATGTCATTGTCATCAACTATCCAAGAAGCTCTCTGGTTACGACAATTAATTGGAGAAATAGATCCTTCAGTGTCCAAGAAAGAAACTGTCATATACTGCGACAACATGGGTGCTATTCACTTGGCTAAAAACGCTGTTACAAGTCAGCGATCAAAACACATTGATATAAGATATCATTTTATTCGTGAACATGTCAACAATAACGAAATCAAAATAGATTACTTTCCAAGTGAAGAAATGCCTGCTGATGTTTTAACTAAATCTTTGCCAAGAGTGAAACATATTAAGTGTGTAAACCAACTTGGTTTAGGACAGTGAATGTAACCCAAAAGCGTACATTCATGGGGGGGTGTTGGAAATGTGAATGTACTTATTTGGAATTAATCAACCACCCCACCTATAGTAGGATTCACGAAAATAGTCCGATGAGAGTCGATACATTGTTGCCAAATTTACTCTGAAACACACTTATACACTGTATTAAACATGGTAAACATAATCACAAATGACAACATTGCAGGGCGAGAGGGGGTGAGGGGGGACACAGCTGTTAAATTTTCCATCGGACTATTTTCGTGCATCTTACTATAGTCTACAAATAATCATATGTTATTTAAAAATATGTTTTACTCTGGTTTGTTTTTGGTTTTGTGTTCCCTAATATAATTGTGTGAATAAAAGTGCTATAATGTTTCATCAAGCTATTTAATATTAATTTAAGGCCTAAACCTAGTTATAAAACCTTATATAAATTCCACGACTCAACAATAGCACATTGATTAGTAAGTACGATTGGAAGATCGTAAACTCGTTAGTAATCTTTTATGTCATCTATAAGAAAAAACAGAAAGTAACCAAGCAAGATTTTTTTATTTAGTTGTGAAAAAGTAGTTTACCTTTTCGCAAATACAGTACGCTTACATCTTAACAGTTTGTTAACTCTTTTTATAAATAAATTTTAT
The DNA here is from genome assembly GCA_030545055.2 of Neoaliturus tenellus. Lineage (NCBI taxonomy): Eukaryota > Metazoa > Arthropoda > Insecta > Hemiptera > Cicadellidae > Neoaliturus > Neoaliturus tenellus. The sequence continues at coordinate 18,408,404 of CM061534.1, forward strand.
ATAAATATAACTGGATAATTCATACTTTTCATTTCGGAATACGTCCTTTAATCAGTTTTTACAATTAAAACCTAGACTTTGTTGCACTAAAACTTCTGTTATCTTACAAAATGTAATAAAAACACGTTTTAGACATAATCTTATGTTTTTACTTAAGATAAAGAGTCTAAGATTTAAATTTACGTAAATATTCGTGGGAATAAAAACAGAGAATTCTCAAAATAAGTTACCAGTCAGTGGACTCCAGACCATGATGTTTCGCTTCCTCACCTGTTTACGTGACGTTCAAGGTCATTGCAAACCCCCCCCCCCCCCATCCCGAAACAATCACCACAATGTTTTGAGTTGCTATTCCCTCTCATGGAAACCGCCCCCTCCATAATTCGGTCCTGGATCCGCCCTTGTATCTTTAAGTAGAATATCATTCTGTAAACTTTAAAAATGGGTAGATCACTGAATAACAACAGTGGAAATTATTTTATTTTCGAAGTTGTGTTTATAAAGTAGTTTGGTGACTTTTGCTGCATTAAGTTTAAAATAAGTAGTAAAACACCCCGTTAATCACTTTTTTGTTTGCTGTTAAATCAAAGAGATAATAATGCAAAACGTTGCGTTATAATCTCAGCGGCAAAATCGTCGGATTTGCTTGACCTTAAACAATCCGGCTTAATAAAACGCCCAATTCACCAAACCATCATCGACCGTCTTTGCAAAAAAATAATTCCTCGCAATTTCAGCAGTTTAAATGAGGCCAAGAAAATCAGCGGCAACAGCCTACAATTTTGAGGAGACGGATGATGCCGACGATTCTTCCAAGGCTGGACTCATTTTCTTTGTAGACAGATGGACCCTCTCCCCCTTCCCTCCCCGAAGACTCAACGATCCTCCCTCCTCCCTGTTCCCCGGCTGCACACAACCTTCGATAGAGGATCACCTTGCCAGAGGTGCTGAAAACAAGAGTGATCTTCTTTCAGTCAAAACCTTGGACACGTTATAATTAATAGTCTGGAACTGTTATTTTGCGCTTCCCGAATGACTGGTTGATTTTTTTCATTTGTCGTTGAATGGGTGTGAAAGGTAGCACGTTAATTTACGTGGTCGAAAGAGGTAGTACTGCGGAAAGAAATTACAACATTACTGCTTCCTAGTCCTTGGAAGAGGGGAAGGTGTTTAATGGACAAAGAGTAAGGAGTACAAACATCTGTAGTTTTAATGTAATAAAACCAACCTGCAACCAGAATAAAAGATCCAGGAGGAACGTTAAACCATCAACCATTATATCATTAAAATTCATGACACCAACAATTTTATTTGCTCTTGCTTTAACCACCCTAAGGTTTTTATACTATTCCTTTTATGTCTATCATTTTAAAAGTCTTTAATATTCCTCGAAACATTCTAACAATAATTAAACAAAATTACAAGTTTTAGTTGACTTATTATTTGTTTGATACTTCGGTACTAACACAAGTAATTAGCAGAAGAGACAATGAATGTGCAGAAAAGACTTGTACAATATGGTATTCTCTAAAAGCAAGAATCTTGTATTACAATATTACTTTACAAGATATTTAGATGTAGTACCGATCAAATCGTCTGCTGCAATAACCTCTATTGGAATATTGAAGAGGCTCTTCTCACAATTTGGTATTCCGCATACTCTTCGATGTGCGATAATGGGTCTCCCTTTGGTAATCAATAAATTAAAAACTTTGCAATGGACTGAGAATTCATTATTACAACCAGACAAGGAAGAGTTTATTCAGTCCAAACAATTAACTTTATATGATAAAATTCCACGTGCTTCCACGGTATTTTGATAATTGAGTTCAAGTTTAGTCAGCAAAATTTTGCAAATGCAAAACAACAGCGATAAATTTTCAAGCAAGGTAAAAACGTCGTCGTAATAACCTCTCGGTATTTTTGGACCACCTGTTTTTATGGCTTAATAAATTAAACTGGTCCATAAATCAAGTCGTGGATCAAGGGATACCGGGTTTCTGCTGCAATAAAAATGTATAACCTCTCTAAACCCACTCACAAATTTTGCTTCAAACTTCGAACATTACGTAACGAAATGTAAAATCCTTCAAGTTCTTCTATCGCTTAAAGCTGACTCACGATTATCTTTTTTCCCAAAGTTATTTATGTATTATGTTATAAAAAAATATTTTTCTTTATATTTTCTAGTCTTCAAGATTATAATTATTTAATAACCGATATTATAGCTGCATTCGATCTATTAATAGACTAATTAGCTTTCAAATCACATCGTAGAATGCTGTCTCATCAACTGCATTGTTACCTTCAGAACTGGCTGGTGACATTTCAGCCTTCGAATAAACTGAACGGCATCTGCAACGGTTATTGCGTGGGAACAGAGGAAAATGCCAGAAGCGAACTGTTTAACAGAACACTCGCAAGATTAAATTGCCATTTAGATAATTTTATTAAATGCGTGCATGATACGAAAAAATAAGGGGCAGCGACACAAAATAATTTAGAAGATGTTTTTGCCTACGTTACCCCTCCACAAAGAATGCTAGGAATTGTAGAGTGACTTTATAAAACCAAATAGTTTACAAAGACCTCGTTTTTGAAGAGTCGTGTAGGTGCAGCATACTCCAGCAATCAGTGTACTGCAGTGTACAGCAGTTTTTTAGAGCAGTACAGCAGTGTACTGCAGCAATCAATTACTTTAAAAATGTTCCATTCGAAAAGAGGAAAAAAGGTAGGAAGCAAGGAAAGAAAGTACTTAAGCGCGTCTAGAAAAGAGCAAGTGGACATCATGGGGTTTTCCAGCGAAGACAAAGATTTTTTCATTTGTCTTTCAACTACGTTTTCACGTTTTTACAGGGAAAGCTTCAAATTACAGTATGGTCTGGTTACTATATAGAGCTTGCTACTATAGATCTTGTTACCATAGACCTGTTGTTACAAATATAATGGCAAATGCGGTAACAGGGTCCAGAATTGACTCCTTCAATGAACGAACACGAAACCTCTCGATTTTCAAGTAGGAAAATTGCCCCACATTGTTATTTTAAATTGGAAGCTCTCAAATTTCAAAAAATAAAATACAACAACTTGCAAATAAAATACTTGTATATTTCTCTTTCTTTTTCAACTTAACTAGACACATTAACTTTAAGTCAAGAATTGCAATAGCGAATAGGAAAGTTAGCTAACGGCATATCTTTAGCTGCCTAATGACACCCTAGAGGCTCTAGGCTAGAGCCCAGACATCACAGAACGCTCTTCTCCAGTTCCTAGGCCTAGGCCTGCTCGCTCCACCCTCAGCCACAGCTCGGGGCCCGGCCAGGTCTGCCCCCGGAGGCCGCCCTGTTGTCCCCCGGTCCAGTATCTGGGGCACCGGGAGGTCGTGACCCCAAGGTCACGTGACCAAATGTCACCCGGCGACACGCCCGCACTCTACTGGCAATATTATCAAATACACACTCGTAAATGTACATTGTTACGATATGCTGAACAGCCAGCCGTATTAATGTTTCGTCGTGATTTTGTTCTAGTTCACAAACAGCCAAAAATTATTTGTATTGTGTTTTCATTAGTGTAAAATTTTTGTTGAATTTAAATTACGCTTAGAATTTATACGCATGGTAAATAAATTTCATATTTGTCAATACAGGCTACATTTATTACCACTCATACAGTATAATACCAACATTCACATTCAGTAAAAACAGTTACAATTGTTTATATATTTAACTGGTCGATCTTATGCATTTTCACCACCATCTAACACGTCGTCTTTTGCACACATCTCTGTTGTATGCTGCAGAAAGAATACGATAAAAATAATTTGTCCAAATTACAAAACTAATATTTTAAATGGATATTAGGATAATCGGTTTGAAATGTTCTGTTTGTACAACTTTGCATATGAGTCTAAGGTTTTTGCAAATTCTTCATACCATCATAGATTGATTGAAAATATCAGGTTCCTTCAATTATCAACAGCTTTTCTGTGCAGCTTGACCGTTTTCAGATTGCGTTTGATGATTGCAGGCTCTACCAGAATGAACGCAGATGTTCGTGTGACGTGTACAGCAATAATTTTCAGCGCATTTCTACGGGAACGATGTCATACAAGAAGAATAAACTGACCCACAATCTGGGAGCATCGAATAAATCATAAACTAACCTCTGAACTCGTTTTAAGGGGTGACTAAACACTTGACAAAAAATATCGTAAATATGATTGAAGGGTATAATTATTGTTTTGGACCTTGGAGCTTCAGACAAAGTCCTGAGTGTTGAAGTTTTCAAAAGTTTAAAAACCATACATTGTGAATGAAAATATCGTAGATGAAAATACTGTTGGAAATATGACTGGGACAGTGGCGACGTCCTGTAATCCAGCTACTTGGAGGTCGCGAATTTGTGGATAGTTATAAGCGATGGCTTGTGGATGCGATATTCTCTAGTGGGAATTAACGTCCGCACTGGTGAATACTAGTTCATCCATAAAGATCATCCTCATAATTAGACCAATTCGTATATGTGAGGTCAAATTGTGGTTCAGATCCCACGTTAAACTGTAGGTCCCTAGATACCATTGGCTGTTGGGTTATTAACAGTCCTGTCTAAGGAGAACGTCGGCCTTAGTCAGTAACAAGACTACAAGATCGCGCCACAATCATCCTACACTCATCTCTCATTCATATTCAGGTTAAAATACCCACTATGTGAGGTCCCTGTCTCAAAATAGTGATTTAGTTGTTTTAGCTCAGCTATGTAGATGGAATAGAAAAATGAAAGGAAAATCCTACGTATTTAACTCCTCTCAACACCTTTTCCACTTTTATTTCAGAATGTGTTAGTTCTATTTATTTCAGTTTAATAATTTTCATAACTGAAATGGCTATTTGTATTTCAGTTTTGAAAATTTAAATTTAGGGTGTATCATTTAAATTTCAAAATAGTCAATTTAATTTCAGAATACATAAGTTTTATTTTGGAATACAATAAAATGTATTGCAGTTTTAATAATTAGAACTCAGATTGTATCACTTGAATTTCGAAATATCTAATTTAATTAAAGAAAATATTATTTTTATTTTGGAAAATATAAACGGTTTTTTAAGTTATTTAATATTCAGAAGTTATCACATGTACTTCAGAAACAATTAATTTGTAAATATTTTCATTGATGACTTTTATGTGTCGAATGAAAAAGGTTCGTTTTAACAAAAAACTTAATCAATTTGGCTGGGGGTAGTTTTCATTAGGCCCAAGGGCGGATCCAGGATTTTTCCAAGGGGGGGGCGCAGAGGATTTTAGAGGTGTTTCATACGTCTACGATATGAAAAAGGGGTGCATAGGTAGCTAACCTATTCTCTTGAACTTGTTAGGCCTACATGGAAACTTTTTAATGACGAAGTAACGAAATCAATACTTTTGCATAGCTATGGTACTTTTGCTTGGTATTTTTAACGGAAGATCTATTTTTGTCACTTCGTTCGATTTATAAACTCGAAAAATGCATCCTATGTACCGCTCTCCGGCAGTAGCGCATGGAACAAGAATCTACAAACAAACAAACAAAATTGCACCCCCACCCCACTCCAACCAAACACCAGGGAGGATTGACGATGATGTCCGAACGAAGTTTGTGGAGCCGACATCACTAATGTGAGTGAGTTGTCTACCATACACCCTACATCATCGAATTCACCGTGAGAAGCGACCTCAGAGGCCGAAGTCACCTCCACAGTCTAATATAGGTTATTGGGAGACAGTCACGACACTCATATCGTAGCTGCATGTTTAGTGTTGTCCGCGGTGCAACTAGCGCTTTAAGCGGATGGAACCGACAAGACTGGAGTCCCCAGCCGTTTTTGCTATAACTTAGGCCAGAATGTAACTCCAGTGAGCCTTCAATTCGGAAAAACATTCCCGCCTTAATCATTCGAATAGGATTAAAATTGACAATTTTGATTGTTATCAGCATTTTATAGTATATAGGCTATGGCATTATTTCTAAAGTATTTTTTTTTTTTTGCACTTTTTAAGACGGTTTTAGCAATCGGATTACTTCGGAATCGTTCGGCAAGGTTTCGTAGATTGCGGCTCGGTTACGTTCGGAAATCCTCGACACCGCTCGCGGACCGTGAAGAAAAGTGGTGAAGGAAAGGGGGGGGGGGGGGGGGGGGGTTGCAAGTTGAAATTCTGTCTCTTGAGTCGAGTGCGTACGGACGCATCTTTGCGAAAAAAAATAGCGAAAGATGCATAATAATGAGGATACATGCACCTTGACGTTGGGTCGTCGGGATTCACAGACCAGTGCTACCAGATAATTTCTTTAATACTATTTATACACATTTTTCTTTGGCTGAGGGGGGGGCGCGCCCCCCGCGCCCCCTGTCTGGATCCGCCACTGATTAGGCCTTACTGCAGTTGAAGTTGTTGTTTCTGAAATAATCTACTATTTCTCAAATTAAATTAAATAATATTAAATTCAATTGATATCATCTGAAATAAAAATCAATAAACCGAATTTAATAATTTGCTGTCCAGACTATAATTTACTATTTTGTAAATTAATGTATAAGTTATTATTATTAGATTCGCTTGATAATGTCTGAAATGAAAATCACTAATCTGAACTGAATAATGTTTTCTGAAATACATATAACTATTCTAAAATACAAATAATGATGTTGTCTGAAATACATATAACTATTCTAAAATACAAATAATGATGTTGTCTGAAATACATATAACTATTCTAAAATACAAATAATGATGTTGTCTGAAATACATATAACTATTCTAAAATACAAATAATGATGTTGTCTGAAATACATATAACTATTCTAAAATACAAATAATGTTGTCTGAAATCAACATGGTTGTTTCTAAAATAAAAATGGAAAAGTTGTAGACGAGGAAAGGTGAAACTCAAATTCAAATTTGTAAACTGTAATTAAACTGCAAGGGGGTAGGCTACTGTAAAAATGAACAAACATTCCCCACTTAAACCTAAATATATGTAAAAGGAACTCTACTACAGCCTGGCAACTTTATGTCCACATAAACTGTATTCAATGCGCCCTGATTGCCGAGATGGTATATGCTACCATTTGCAGTCATTATAAAATTATTCCTATATTTTTATTTTTCAATCAAGCGTTATCGTCAATCAGCAAATTTATATAACATTTATGTAGGATTAGGTGTTGTTCCACTTGTTGGTGGCATTTAAACTCGAGAGTTGATTGTTTTCAGTTGTAGCGGTTGTAGGTTGTAGTCACGTTCTTGGTGCAAACGTATTTATAATCTGTATAATATATATTGTTATATATTTTTGACACTGGTTTTTACAAGGCTATGGAATGAATTGTTAGGGTATATGACAAATCATTTGGAGGCAAGAGTTGTAAGAGTAGATTCCGCATAAAAATGTTTTTGGATCGAGTAGGTATTTAACATTTAGTTGTCGCTTAGAACATATAACTTATATACATGCATAACTTTTTGTGAAAATCGGAGTAGAATACATTTGTTATTTTCATTATTCATTAATTTTATGCGTTGAGAGAGAGAGAGAGAGAGAGAGAGAGAGAGAGAGAGAGAGAGAGAGAGAGAGAGAGAGAGAGAGAGAGAGAGAGAGAGAGAGAGAGAGAGAGAATATCTTTTATTCGAAATCATCAAGATTTGACAAGCGTCACAATTCTTAAAACTAATATAAACAATGTCATGTCAATCAAAGTCTTTCCACGATAAGAATTCCTTTACAGAATAGAAAGGGCGCTGCAACAGCCAGTGCTTGAGATGACATCTTAGTTTTCTTTCTTCTAGCTTTTTCAAGTTTTCCGGCAAGAGATTGAAAAATTTGGCACCAGCATAAGCTGGTATCTTTTCTAGAAGGGTTGTCCGGTGTGAGGGAAGGTTGAAGTTTCCAGCAAATCGTGTGTTGTGGCGATGCAGGTCTCCATGTTTTGGCATCAGTCCCCTTGAAAAAGCAGACATGATTGCTTCTAAAATATAGCTACACACAACTGTGAGAATTTGCCTATCCTTGAAGACTTGTCTGCAGCTTTCTCTAACATCTAAGCCAGCCATGATTCTGAGGGCCTTCTTTTGGAGGAGCAAAACCCTGTTCAGATTTTCGGATGATGACCCTCCCCACAAGACTATTCCATAGTAAGTATGGCACTCAAACAGTGCATAGTAGACAATTTTGGCAGTTTCTGGTGTGCTGGTAGCTACCATTCTCTTTATTGCATACAACGCGCCACCGAGTTTCCTACAGAGGTCTACTACATGAGTCTTCCAAGAAAGATCTTCATCCAATACAACTCCCAAGTGTTTAGTGGAGTTTGAAGTGTTCATGTGAGGCAGACCCACAAGCTCGTTCTTTAAGACCTACAAGCTCGTTTCGTCGTGAAATAAGTTGATGATACCACAATTAATTTTATTTTTATTCACCGGACGTTTAGTGCACTAAGCTTTTTTCTTTCTTTTTTCAATTTTTATAAGAAAACAGTAGTTTTGTTTCCGCTCTTACTTTTGGTATCATTTTACAACCAGAATCTCCTCTTTTAGTTAGTTTTTGCTATACTGATACAGTGACAAGGATAAGTCCCGTGTGGTTATAAAATAGCTCCATAAATAAGTTAGTACAGCGTATGATGTTGAAAAAAAAATTGGCCATGCACATCTTTAAATTAATATTTTCCCCCTTCTGTATGTCCAAAAAATGTTTTAAAAACATCAAAAGGTATTATATATTTTTTTAAATTTTAAAATCAGCGCCTCCTTAACACGTTGAGTGCGGCAAGGAATATCGGAAATCTTTCCCGCGGGCCTGAAAATTTTTTTTCATAAAATCTTACTTTTTGTCTCCAGAAGTCCAGATCGAGGCGGCAAACTGGCGTTCTTGCATTATTTCACCAAAAAAATGGCGTCCAAAAGTGCAGGTCTCCGGTGACCGAGCCGGCCCGCGCAACGACAATACTCAGTTTTTTGTAACACAATATCGAATTTTTACATTAAAAATGTTTAATATAATTATAATAATGTTCAATAGAATTATAACTAATATTTCCCACTATTTACAGCCCCTTCCACCCTCCCAACCATTGTTTTTTTACTCAAACTTCGTCAAGGTACTGGTCGAAGCATTTCTATTATTGAGGGTCCATTTTAAATAAAAGACGATAAAACTAAAATAAAAAAATATTAAAGATAATATTGTGTCACAAAACACACCAAAACACGGAAGAAACACTTCATAAAGAATTAAAAAGTAATTGAAAAAGTTCAGGTCACAATGGACCGGAGCCGGCCCACGGGAACGGCGGGCGACGCACAACCGAAAGAAGGCAGGTTGCCCTGGTAACGCAAGTATAAACAACTCCGAACTACTCCGCAACCCAGGGCCACACTGACTGATTCATTTCGCCGAGTCACGGCCGGCGACACGTGACCGGGCAGGCCGGCGCGCGCGTTTCGCTACCGGTCACCGGTGACCGAGCCGCACCCAAAGTGTTAACCAATGGTTTGGTTATACCAGAGAGTGCGTAACTAATTCTTTGCACACCATACTTTACTTTGATACCGTACTTTTTTATATAGAGTGCGTCGGATGTACAGTATTAAGTGTATATATGGTGGCAAGACTAAACCTGAAAATACATATAAATTATTAGGCTGAATTAATAGTTTCCGCGGCCTTTGATAATTTAATGATGGAATAAACCAATAATTGCCTTGGAATAAACCACCGAAACTGCAGTTGTTTTATTTGCATTTGCATTTAGCAGGTGTTGATTGTATGCATTGTAATGCAATTGTTGGGTCATCTGGTTTTCAGGCGGAATTATGTTATTTATTTACTGTGTAAACATGTGATTTGAAGTAGGAAGAATAGTCCAAAGTCGAAGTAGTATTTTAAAAACTATGTTTCAAAATTCAAACTAAACCAGATAAACCGTTCAAAAGTTATCGTTTTGTGCAATGTGAGATTGTTAAATAATTTTCAATTAGTCTTCCTCGCGCTTCCACACTTAACGGAGCAGATGCTCTAGAACTCGTGACGTATTCAAAAGTGTTAGTTTTTTCCTTGTATCTTCCTCACCCACGGTCATGGCGATCTGTATGCGAAGTTTACAATCCCAGGTAAATAATAAACATAATTTTTTTATAAAGTCAATTATCATTTACAGTAGAGTGAAATATTATTATTAGAAAAAATTATAGTTTATTACTGTGGCCGCCAAAGAAAATTTGCTACTTTACTGTACTGATTCTAACCTATAAACGTTAGAGGTCACTGATAATTTATCATGATAAAACTGGTTTTAAATAATTGTTAACACAAAATTTTTAGCGGAATATTTTATGTTTGTTGTTGGCTTTAGATAAACTGTGAAGGTAGCCTATAATAGAAGGATTTAAAGGCTAATAACACTTGCTGGATACTTAAGTTAGGCTAGGATATCTTTGGCCAACATAAGTAGCAGTGTTTCCACTTCGAGGGGAAATTCCCTTTTTGAGGGGAAATAAACCCTGTGAGGGGAAAGAAAAGGGAAAATTGTATTTGAGGGGAAAACGAGGGAAAATTAGGTGTATCTATGTTTTATTTCTGTTTTGCACTGAAATTAGGTAAAAAGGACATTTTTGTAGAAAGTAGACAATATTAATTTTAAAAATAGTTATAAATATTACTAATCTTTCTAGTTCTTGGCTACTACAATGAGTAGTAAAAAAAACATTTCCTTTATCTATGCGTTATACAGTATAGGTAGGGATGACGGTTTATTAGTATAATTTACTATAACAATTTTTTGATATTAGTTCTTAAACAAAAATCGTACAAATGCAAAACAATTATGGCCAGAGTAAACAAAATACGACTTGCAAACTAAATTTTTAATGCAAGATTTTGAAATTCCAAGAATTATTCCACTTACATATTAGCTGTTTTAAAGGAATATTTCAAAAATTTTGGATGCCATCAACTAAACGTAAACAGATAATGACAATTTATTTAATAATATTTTTACCTTAGTTATTTGCCTACAATTGATTTTTTTACTACAAGCGGTCAATAAAAGGTGAACTATCTTTGACGGTGAACTTCTTTTTTGTTTGTAGTATAATCCATGTATGTCATGCAATATCCTATACTCTTATACGAGCAATGTTTGCTTGTTTGCTTGCTTGCTTGCTTGCACAATTATCTCAAAAACGGCTCCGACGATTTCCTTCAAATTTTGGAATATGGGGGTTTTGGCCACCAGAAATCGATTGGAGCTGGTCCCATAGCTGGGAAAAATCCGGTTTTCGCGCTAGAGCCCTTCAAAGATCCCATGTTATCCTTATGGAAATTTTTTAACTGAACAAAAATCAGCTGATAACTGTAGATAAAATAAACCAATGTGTTACATCTTTAACCTGTGGTTTTAGGAAAATCATACCAATGTGCAGCAAACCTTCCGCCTGGCGAGTGAGCGGAGCGAACGAGCTTTGTGTGAGAAACGAAAGTAATAATTTTACCGAGCTTAAGCTCGGTCCCCCTGGTACTCTTTATTTATCATCAAAACATATAAATAAATTTACATTGACTGCTTGTTCGAATCAAGGCCAACAACCTCAACATTTAACAAGTAGAAACACATGATTATATTATAAACAAAGGAAGTTCAGTGTCAAAGAAAGTCCATCCAATCTTGACCGCTTCTAGTTACTAGAATTCAACTTTTTACATTTTTTTCAGTATGATAAAAAACGTCGTTCATCTCTGGAGCGAAAAATATCTGTTATTCTGTTATTTTGTTTAAAATTGAAAAGTATAGTGTATATATCGATGGTCGGTCCTAGTGATGAAAAATACTATATTCTGGATGGATTTGTAACAAATTCATCACTAACTAACTGTAATTGAACTGTACTCATGAGCCTTACTATAATAGCACCGGTACCGGTAATCTCAGTGTCTCCTAAAAAAAATTTAATCTTTATAACTTTATTTTTGTTTTTTCAGTACTTACATCCTTTTAAAAAATTGTGTAATGGCTTTGGTATTATTAGATGTTTGATATTTAGTAACGAAAGATACAATTTGTAGCAAAAATAAGTAAGTCTGAGGGATTTAGGGCAAAACCAAAACCTAAGGTGAATGTAATATAAGTATGGTCGTATTCTGAAAATAATATAAGTATGGTCGTATTCTGAAAATAAAAATAACTGTGGGGAAATATAAGGGGAATTTTTTGCTTGACCAAGGGGAAAAAAGGGAAAATTTTGGTTTTCGGAGGGGAAATTGGTACGGCCAAAGTGGAAACACTGATAAGTAGTATTGACATTTTGGCTTTGTAGCCTCAATTTATACCTAGAAAATTGTTACAGTACTAAAACTGAATATTAGCATGCTAGGTTTTAAAATTGTCCCTTGAAGTTTCTTCACATTAATTGCTTCTAGAGCTCAATCCATTATTACTTTGCAAGGGCAAGGTCTATCCCCAAACATGAAAATCCATTAACGGAATTCAATGTTTGGAACATTGTGTTTATCTACCTACCCAATATGTCCATTCTATAGGTTATATAAACTGTGTTAGGCCTAGAAAAGTTATGGACAGCAGATATTTTATTATTAGCCTATGCCTAAGTTAAATTTGGTTTGGCAGGGTCCGTTAAGGTACTTATTTGTTACTTAATCCTCTATAAAGCTACAAAATTTGTATTTAACCATCAATATGTTACTGAGGCCTAACAGTAATATGTATGTATTTTTTATACTTAAATTAAGTTATTGATTCGGCCTACCGTAAGTTACTTAGCCTATTTATGATATAATTGTACATGGCAAAATTTGCAAACATCAATAAAAAAGATGGAGTTGTATAACAAAGTTATACGGTCCCACATATTACCTAGGCAGGCCTACTGAATTTGTTTTCGACTTAGGATAGAAAGTCATGATTGTGGTATTTTTTATTTATTTTTACTCAATTTTTCAAGACTTCTAAAAAAATACGGTAACACAAGAGGATCTTGCAAAATAAGATGTGAATATAGTAGGCGTAGCTGAAGTTTTAGGCTATAATATGGGGTTCATCATACTGCCTTGAACCAAAACAATAATAATGTTGGTTTTTACACATCTATTTAACTCGAGATCTAGCGTATTGGAAGCAATCAATTTGTGTGTGTTCCTTGTATGCTGAAAATAGATTAAATTGATTATTTTACTATTACTGTAGTGATATTTAAGACACCAACACTAACCCATCACTCAAAATGACTGTACAGGCCTAGTGCTACAGGTGAACTACATCCCATTTTAAGCAATGTTGATAATTTCTGCGACAACCGATTTTGTCGGCAACAAGTATAGCAGTTTAATTTTTTTTAAATTAATATTTTACTTAATTTGCTAGGTCTGCAAGTGTTGCCAATGCTGTAGGATACTGTAACAATTGTTCTCCTTTGCATTGTAAATTTGTTTGTCTTTACAGTAAGTTAACCATAATAAGGAGTTTTAAACTTAAGAAGGATAGAATATGTGGTTGCATATTTACCTTGATTGTTAATAATTGTCAGTTTCATAATTTTCTAATGGTTTGTAACAAATAATTAACTTAAAATTTTAAATAGAGTAAAATATGGTGTCGTTTTGATGAATTATTAAATCAACCATTAAATAAAATATATATAATACATAATGATTCATTCTTATGAAAAAATATGTTCTTAAATTCAACTGTTAAGGGCTTAAGCTAACGTTTTACAGACATGTTTATGTGATCCCTATCCACTTTCATTATGACACTGATAGGTAAAATTTAACACACTTGAAATGGTTCATAGAAACTTTGCCAATGTGACGTTAATTAAACCAATAATGTTAGTTTTGACAGTGGACATGCATCTGATTGATAAAAACATTGCGAAGGATGTGTAGGGAATGGATATCATAAAACTGAGCATAAAGGCATTGTTTACTGTACTTCAATTACTTGTCCAAACTGTGCGATCAAGACATGAGAACAGGTGATTTGTGTTATAAGGGTTCCGTAGTGAGATAGTTTGTGCAACTGAGGTACTGGTACCGTAAGGTTTGTGTTAACGAAGTTTATTTACTTAAAGATTTGTGTCACCGAAGTCGAATTCATGCTATAGAGGTTGAGACGTTTTGAAATATCCGTGTTACCATAGAGGTTGATTGTGCAATATTTGCAACTGGCAAACTATGTGCTATTGATTACTATTTAAGTACGGTATATAAAAAGAATTTGTCTGTTAGAGGTAGTATTAACATTGGATGGACAATTCACGGGGACTAGAAAATATTACTCATTATAAACTTAAAGGTTACGGTATTGTGTTATTGAGGAGCAGGGTAGCGAGGCTCTACTGTACACTTCTTCCAATATGTGCCTTTTTTAAGGATCCTAGTAAAAAATAACCCTTACAAACTAGTGGCATCAGTATACGATCAACAACTAGGTCTACCCCATGTATACTCCGACATATTCACTTAAAAATATGCAAGTGCAACCAAGTGTACGGTAGGTGTCTCAGAGAATGTAACCCTATGTAATGTAATGTACAAATGCAAATGCGTCTCCTTTGGCGTTGTAATGTTAAAGTAAAGGAAAATAACTTATTTTTTGAAGTTTTTTAGGTTGGCAGTAGTATAAAACTATACCCCATTAAAAATAAATATGCGACCGAAGCGCACATTTCATTTCCCCTATTTTTTCCCCTTCCTCCCACGGCCAAAAATTAATCAATCACAATCGCTGCAAATTTCTATAGCTCTTTAATATCTCAATGGCACAAGTTGGGGAACCACGATTATCAGTGCTATTTTATGGTGCTATTTTATGCTCTCAATTTTAAGGGCGAAATTAAAAAAACATCAGATTGTGAATAAATTTGTGGAAATCAGGAAGGTATTGAGGAAATTTTCCTTGTAACAGGAAATAAAATTCTGTCTTTCGACTGCACAAATTTATTTTGGATGGGGTATAGCTAGTAGGTACCGCTGGACATTTTGGAGAGTATCCTAATTTCTCGGATATAGGCTACCCTACTCCTCAGGGCCCTGAAGTTACTTTTTCAAACTTCTTTTACACATTGTAGCTGTGCAAATTTTTTTTAATTGAATCTCACACATGACTAAACTTTAGGTAGGTCGTAAATTTTGTAAAATTATAACTTCCCAGGCGAATTAATCAGCCTATCAACAGGACGTTTTATAGACCCTTATACATAAAAAAATGTTTAATTTGGTTGAACTTTAAAAATTTATGTCAAATTTTCAATCTTTAAGGAAGTGGTAATCATAAAATCAAAGTCCACAGTTACAATCAAAGCTAAGCTGTCATTAAGCCAAAAAAGAGATGATGGCATGTTTCCAAATTTTTCTTCTCCGATGTTGATGCCAAGAGATACTAAACTTAGCCATCGTGCCAAACACACCCACCACTGTGGGTCTAGAACATTTGACTCGGTCATGGATACCTTCATTAATCATTATGTAAAACGGAAAATATGATTTTTCATTTTCATTTTCTGAAAATGGAAAAGAACTGTCGCAGTAGGTCTTGATGCTAGCTGGCTTAGAAGATAAATTTTATCTGTAGTGTCTCGCACTATCTTCCTCATGTGACCTAGTTAATACTTTTGAATCAATATTTGGTTATGGTTAGTGCTTTATTTAAATGGAAAAGATTAATTACAGGCCAAATTAATTTTATGTTTTTATCAATGACATAAATTGCTATATTTAATTAAATTATTAGAATAGTGTGAACGCTTTTACTCGGTATGAAGCAGCCAATTGTTGATTTTTCTTTGGTAGTTTGTAATAAGGATATAGACTATTGTGTTCATTGTTAGTATTTTGAAAAGCTGATGATTGTTTTCATAAAAGGAAAGGCTTAAACTTAAAATGGTTCTGAATAGGCTAACTTAATTACTTTTAGTACATTGTACCAGTATACTGTTTCACACATCTTTTATATAGGTTGTTCATTGTTATGAGTAAAAATATTTGGTACATGCAATTACTTGTTTGGATACGGTATTTCCTCTTCTAAATTTTAACCACCCATAAACTAAGAACCTTTAACTTCTATTACGGTTTGATAATTAATCTTGAACTTCTAGTGGAGTTGAGATTTGTTGGCTAGTTTAGTATTTGGACTTAGGCCTACTGACTTTAATTTTCAATAATTTAGGCTTTAAAACTGAAATAACATATCTTTTGTGGGTAATATCTTACAGTAGGCTATATTGTTTTCACATGATGCTGTTTCAACTGTTGTACCAGAACTGGTCTAGAGGAAGTTTAATGTAGTGTGAGTGTGAGTGATATTGTGTTTTTTTGGGTAAGCAGTTCAAACCCACAAAAGTATTAAATACAGTAAACTTTCTACGATCATTTACATTTACATTACGTCATGCCTGGGACTTGATACATGCCGGATTATGAAATATTCAGCATTACAGAATGAATAGAAGATACATGAATAAGCAAAAAACGACATATTGCAAAACATGTTTATTCCTTAAAAACAGTTTTACTACAGAATAAAAGCATTGCATAGGTACCAATAATATGCTGTAATAAAAATACATGTTAAGAAAGTAAAATGAGTTTAATGTGCTTACAAAAAGTTATTTAATTTTGATGTTGAGCCATATTGCTATTGAAATTGTACGAAGTCAGCCTAAGACAACTTGTCTTCCCCCCACACATGCCAATATGTTTGGAAAGGCACGGTTTTGGTCCCTCGTGGCTGCCAATCCCAAACGAACCTGAACACGACATCATATTTTTATCAACGTATATTTTTTCTTAAATCATACCGGATTGTAGGATGCCAGATAACAGGAAGTTTACTGTACCCCACGATGGTAATGTAGGTATTTATTCCACACTGGTGAATACTATGAATTAAACCATAAAATTGGATCAGCAGGGAGTTTTGGTGCAGGAAATATGAGGTTGCAACTGACCCCGAACAGTGTGTTAAAGCTGGTGTCGGTGGATCATCTGGCATTTTTACATACATACAAAAAAAAGTAAAATGAAGTAAATTATCAGGCTCATATTACAGTATGCAACTTTAAAATTATATACGGATAATGCAACTAAAAATGTAAATGATAATTTTGGTTGTTGACTAGATTTTTCTTTACTAGGCTGAAAAAGCCTACCCAAAAAAAACTTTATCTTTAGGAAAATTTTTATTGTATACGCCCCACCTACTGTCACAATGATCTCTGTTACTCTGTAGTCCCACACTGTGTGGCTCAACACCATTTACACCGTGAGTTGTTGCTGCCGCAGGGCCGATGGGCGTTGATGCAGGAGGCCCAGCGAAGATGCTTCCACGTCTCGCCACTGGTGTCCGCCGCCGCCAAGGTGGCCATGTCCAAGTTCGACACCGACCGCTACCTGCCTTACGAGAAGCTCAACCACAACCTGGGCATCATCCGCAAGAGGTATTTGCAAAAGACTTTTTCTCTTACCCGCTATGCTAAAGTCAAACTTTAGGTCTTGCAATCATGGACGGATTAACAGTGGCCCATCTGATCCATCACAATCATCACACTCACCCTTCAGTCATACTCACCTTAAAGTACACACCATAGAGTGTGTCGGTGTTTCAAATTAAGTATTTAAGTGAGTACCAGTATCTAAATAAGGGGTTTGTCACACCCCCAAATTTTTTACAGTATTTCTATTGCAAATTTTTTTTATTGTATAGAACAGCAGACACTGTGAGAAGCTTATTTGTTTGAACACTCACTTGGACTAGACTCAAAATGATTGTTTTATTTGTATAAATCCACCGGTCAACAATACACGTAGGTAACCAAAAATTTAACTTAGAAGTATGTCTACCTAGAAGTATCTTACTCTTTTTGGAAGATCTCCTTACCATATGGTTCTAAGACTTTACAACAATCTACCTGTCCACTGCAAAAGAAATAGATGATGTAACTAAATTTAAAATCTAATTGAAATTGTTTCTTGTAGATAAGAAATACTATACTATAAATTGATATTTGAACGATGTTTCCCACTAAGCTTTAGGAAGTTATTAAAACACTCAGTTTTAGTCATATTGTCTTGACAGTGTCACCTGCTTTCCCAGCTGAGCTGAATGAATGTAAAACACATGTGACAAAAAAGGACTTTCCATTAATTTCATTTCATGACTGTTTTCACTCAAAAATTTCTTAAAATAATTTGTTTGGACACTTATAAGAAGGAAAATTAATTTCTGTTGCATTTTTCTTATGTAATAAGGGGCCGTCCATAAATTACGTCATCGATTTTTGGCCATTTTTGGACCCCCCCCTCCCTAAAATCATCCTACCATCATAATTTGTCTGACCCCCCCCCCCTCTCGGAAAAAATGACGTCATTTTAACAAAACTCCGTTTTAAGTAAAAATAATGCTTTTTAAACGCTACATGATAAACTAAAAAAATTGACCAATCAAATCTGAATTTACCTTCAGAAATACAGCCAAAATGACTTTCTCAATGGAAAAATAAACTATAAAACAACGCCTTAAAATAGCCCAATGTATTTTATAGATAATTATTTTATAATAGTTGAGTTGTGTTATAATTTATCATTGTTTTACTGTTAAAATTGATATAAAACATCATATTTAAAATGACGTCATATCAAAGCCGACCCCCCCCCTTGCACATCGCCTTACCGTAATTTTCAATCTGGACCCTCCCCCCCTATTTTCAGATGACGTAATTTATGGACGACCCTTAAGACCTGGACACAAATTGTGCTTAACTGTCTTGAAAAATATAAAAAATTCAGGAGTTAAGACTCATTGCTTCTCCCGGATTTCCATTTGATAAATTTAGTAGTTTTCTAAATTTTATAAATAGGAATAATTGAACATAGGCAGGCCTTGACCATCAGCTGTTCATGGCATGTCAATGTTTACTAATCTGGTTGACGGGGTAATGAGGGCACAACTTCGTACTTTGCTACTTGATTGTCTCACTTCCGAGTTGCTGCCTCAGCGTCAGTGCTGATAGCTCTTCTTTTGTAACTTGTAAGATTCCATGCTAAAAAAGTTCTGATGAAAGTAATTACAAAGAAATCGGTGATTTGATAAGTCGTTAACTACGTAATTAGTACTAGAAAGTTAGTGAAAAGTCCAATTTACAACTTGGACAGTAAAATTACCGATGAATCTTATCAGCATTGGTCAAGTCAGGATTAAACATTAATTAGTGAAATATGATACAGTAATTTAAAAACATTAGTCTGCAATCAAATCACTCATTATTTTTGATAATTCTTATCAATGTCAACTTTATCTTTCAATTGTGATGTGAAATGTTGCATTAGAAAATATTAAACGTTCCCAGAATTTGACAAACTCAATGAGGATGGTGGTTTCCGTGTGCCGAAGTCACATAATCTGAGTGATTTATGATTACCCATCGGACCATAAATCACTCAGATTATTCCCAGAATTTGTTTGCAAACCAAGCCTTTTTTAATGCCACTTACATAGTCCCGATATTTGTTTATAAATAGTCAGTCAGATACACAACAAAACATACTACAAATAGTTAAGTTTTTTTTGCCAATTTTCAAACTTGTGATATAATTGTACTTCTAGAATTTAGTTTGTAGGTACATGTCAAGTATGTGTACCTAAAACAGTAACAGGAAAATTAAAATACCTCAACCTCATGAGCAATTAGCAATTTAAATTTTTTCAAGCAATAATAATTAAATCTATCTAAACCATAAATATGTCACATCCAATTCAAATTCAAAATACTGTATTCACAAAGTAGCCAAATTTAAGCAAATAACAATAAGTAAAATCAAATAAGTGAAATCAAAGATAAAAGCTGTTCAACATTTCCTAACTAATACCTCCGTCGCAGCAGATCTGCGTACTCAGCGAATTTCCAATGGAATTTCAGAATATTGACTTTCCACCATAGGATCGAGTACGTAGGTTTTCTGCCATTGGGTGTTGTTAGAAAATGTAAGTTAATCAATAATTAAACACAAATTGTATCAAACTCTGGCAATTTTTTATTTTCCCCATAAACCCCATGGGGGTGAGTAATGTAGGCTTGCCGCCATATGGGTATTGTAAGCAAGTATAAGTTAAACCTTATATAGATAATGTACATACCAAATTTGATTAAGTTATGTCAATAAATAAGCAAGATATAGGGTTTTCTTAATTTCCCATAAGAATAACATGGAAAACACATTTTTGGATTTGCCCCGTAACCAGTTATGCTATAATAAAAATTCAAAATACCAAATTGTTTATTTTTTAAGCTCTTTTAAATGGTTTCAGTTAAAATGGATGAATTTTAAAAATTAAGGTCCAAAAATGCCAAAAACCCATTTTTGACCCCTTTGAAACCCCATAAACCCCGTTCCCATAACCTGACAATGCTGGTTCGCGAACTCATGAAAATAGACCTGGCCTTACACCTCCATACCAAATTTCATCAAAATCGTAGGTCCCCTTCAAAAGTTATCAGTACTGTACCACGGACACACATAGATATGTAGATAGATATATTGATAGAAATATACATGTATTTGAAAATGAACAAATGGTGTTTTTGGCTTCTGGGGACATCAAAATGAAAAAGTAAAGTGGTCCCGGGCTTAGGTCTTACCATAGCTACTACCGTAATAGCGTATTCCCTATAGGGAAATTCGCTAAAAGGTACCGCAATGTTAAACCGTTAAAGGTAAACTGTAAACTATACATTGAGGCCATACACTAGTACTATACTTGTAATAAAGCCATAACATTGAACTAATAAAGGAAGTGAATGAGCGTGATGATAACGACGATCACAAGACTCGGCTCACCGGCTTATCTGTTGACTCAGTTGTCTCGGAAGCTTTTATTTGCTCTTTGATTTATATGTTGCGAAACAGACAGATGTTGATGTATAATTTGAGTGAAACAGGTTGTTGAAAGACATTGGTATAAAAATGGTCTAAACAACAAAATTTTGGTCAAAAGATTAAATAAAAATAGACATACACCACATATAAAATCATTTTTATATCATCATTTCTTGAAAAAAATAAATAGGCCTAGTGCAAAAAAATGAGCAGACGTCTTCAAAGCCGCATTTCAACTCAAGATAAATATGAATTACTTTTACATCGATTAATTTTAAGTGCTGCTCATTTCTGGTTTTCCCAACCAGGAATGAAATAGGGCCTTTAATTGTTTCATTTTGTTCATACTAAAATCTTTTATCCTCTGTTTGCTGCATTCTTGTGCCATCTCTCCATTATTTTTTTATTTAATCATCTACATTGGCCTAACCAAGACAAACATGGTTCCCACCCCTTTCCGTGCTTTATTTACTAACTTACTCTTATGTACAATTTTTTTCTCTAAAGTTTTTTCCTTTGTGAAACAAAACTAAGGGTTTTTTAAGAAAAGAAGGTAAAGGTTAGAAGGTAATTATGTAAAGGTAACATAAGTTTTTCAAAACCTATATAAAAATACCACTCACCACTTTGTACCACTGCTACTAGAATAGGGTTACTACAATGTTACAGAATAGGGTGTGTACAATTTTTCTGTCTTTTGAAAAGTGTAATTCTGCGTTAATTTACTGTAATAAAATTGATTTGTTTTTCAGGCTAAATAGGCCGTTGACCCTGTCAGAGAAGGTGCTGTATTCTCACCTAGATGACCCTCAGGGCCAGGAGATTGGTAAGCTCCATCAAACTAACGAAAAGGTTCACCTTAAGATTAAACCTTTGCTTTGTCTCTCTGAGGTTAATGCAAATGTTCCTTCTAAAGTATTTACTGGTAAAGACATTTTTGAGCCTGAACACATTAATTTCCATGTCAATAGTGGTACATTTACATTTGTATTTCACCTAGAACAGACCACGTTAATCAGCTTCCTTTTTGTCTGTACCAGTGTAGCAGTCTAGGTGTAGGCCTATATACTCTTTAAGGAGCGTAGTTAGTTGACACTAAAATCAAAATTTAATTAAAACCTTTCACTGTTCATTGCAACTAATATTAGTTTTACCTTAATATTTTTTGCTTTCTTAGAATATGGTTGCAGCGCAGATCTCGTTGCCTAATTGATGCTTTAGTATTGAAGCAATGTGTTAAAATAAGAAAATTTACATGACTCTTCATTAGAGAATTATTTTAAGAAAACAAGACACTAAAAGTTTAATCTTTTCATCTTGTATTTTTTAAACAATTTGAAATGGGTTAAAATACCCACTTAAAAAATTGTATATTTTCTCTTACTGCTTCTAAAAAAATAAAGAAAATGAACATTAAACTTATAAAAAGATAGCCTAAAAAATGCAGTGTCTGATTATGATCTTTGACATGGGAACAATGATAATAATTTGTCAATTCTTGTAATAATAGCATTGCTAGTCACTGTTATTAGAATGCTATCAAAACTATTCCTTGTGTGGAATGCATGCATGAAAGTGCAGTAAATCAAATAGTACTTCATCACAAACGTTTATTTAAATTCAATGTATTGCTATTGCTTCCCATGCTACTATTGTGGAAAATGAATCACTTACAATTTTATTGTTTTAAATTTGAGTTGATCAGGGTGTCTACTGGCCACTGAAGTCACCAAAAGTCACCTAAAGTCACAGATATTAGTGGTCACAGAAGTCACAGAAAAGTCACTTATTTTTCTTAAAATGCAAGAAAAGTGACAGATTTTTTTTGTAAAAATTGAGAAAATAATGTGATTGTGAGAAAAAGACTTTAGCAATTTCAATAATAATAAATTAAGTTATTCTGAATTAATAATATAAATAAATCATTTAACATTCTTCTTCTGGTAGTAAGACACATGTCACTCTAACCGGGGACAGTTCTATGACCGGCCGGTGCGGTAGCAGTAGAAAAGAGCCGATTATTTCAATCAGCTGGTTCTGCCTCACGTTCACTTGTTGAGGACTATAATGAGTGATAGATGTCTGCAATAATCTTAAAGTGACTTTCCGCCGCAGAACGAGGCAAGTCGTACCTGCGGCTGCGGCCGGACAGAGTGGCCATGCAGGACGCCACCGCACAGATGGCCATGTTGCAGTTCATATCCTCGGGGCTGCCCAAGGTCGCTGTTCCCTCCACCATCCACTGCGACCATCTCATCCTGGCTCAGGTACTGAATAGATCAGACTGTTTTAAGTCCACTAAAGTGAAATGCTTCACAACATTTGACTTGTAATTATCCAACAGTTAAGGGACCTTGGGGTTTGTGGATTTACCAATGGTTAATTTTATTTCACTGAATTTGAACAGTATTGCCTGGCACTCGGCTACATGACTATAAATTCCTTGAACAGTGTAGATCTATTGTTTAGCAATCCATTTCTTTCCCATCCGATAAAGGGTTGTGGTATTTTGTTCTAGAGATAAGACTCTTAGTACGAAATTGTAAAATGTAAACTAGTTGTTGAACCATAACCAATAGTGGCTCATTTGTTAATCAATTGTGTTAAATCAATTTGTTAATCAATGGTGGCTCATATCTAATTGTTGCGTAATTTAATCAAACATTGTGTGTTTAACATTATGTTGAAGAGACTGTAGATAGAAAAATATTAGAGTTGTGACTCATAACTACCTAGCTTTTTGAACTAAGATGTGTCAAACTATCGAGAGTTAACTTTCAACAGATCAATGCGTTTTATGACTAAGTCTAATATTCAGATAAATGTACTAAGAAATGAATTTTGTAAAATGAGAAAAATCATTATAAGTACAATACTTAACTGTATCCTGAGCTTTACTTTTAAAAACCAATTCAAACAGACACATTATTTGATATATTTTCAGTTGAGGAATGAGGCATAGCCTCTGTTATTTTAGGCCATGTATTAATTTTTTTTATTTCTGACAACCTTATGTTAAGAATTTGATTTGATAGTTTTTGTACAGTTCAACCGAAAATTGATTTCTTTCATGCAACTCACGTCTGAGCTCCAAAGAACTTGTACATATTTAAGTCTTTTTCATTAGGCCTTACTTGGTAAGATGAATACCTAAGATAAATATTCTCTTTATATGCAAGTTTTATGAATGTTAATAATGACCGTTGTTTACAAAGGTTGGAGGAGAGGAGGATTTAGCCAATGCAAAGGAAGTCAACAAAGAAGTGTACACCTTCCTGAGGTCCGCTGGAGCCAAGTACGGCCTTGGCTTCTGGCACCCCGGCTCTGGAATTATTCATCAGGTATGTCAAACAGCCTAATTTTTTATAAGCCTGGAACAAAGCAGTGCACCAAAATAGTCAATAAAAACTTTTTAATTGAAAATTAATCTATTTCATTATTAATTAGGAATGTCATAAAATGTTTGAAAATCTGCCTATTCTGAACAGAATTGTCAGAACAATACTGATATTATTTTTATTTAAGAATGGAGGCAATCACAGTCACTGATATTCCTATATGGAATTTTGCTATTGTGCTTTCTTTTCTATGGTTTGCACAATTACTAACAAGTTTAACGCTCCTTTCACACATTACGGTTTTGTCCATACGATTTAAAATTGCACGATTTAAAATCATCCAAGTACACCGTACAAGTAATTGGCAGCCGGTTTAAAACCGTCGCCGCGCCTGTGTGAAACGTCTCATAAGATTCTATTGGAATGTCCGCCGTGTAATTTTTAATCGTACGGGCAAAACCGTGATGTGTGAAAGGAGTGTAAGGGGATTTGCTACTACATCGCATTCAAACTAAATGTGCAGCCGAAAGACAAAATTTTATTTCCCACCATAAGAGAAATCCCCTCGGTTACCTTTCTTAATTTCCCTATTTTCTTCAAAATCACATGTTATTTTAATTTCGCCCTTGAAATTTAGGGTAGAATATAGCGCTGATGAACCTCGTTTCCATTGCAAGCACTTCTTTTTACATTTTACATCTCAAAAGTCAAAATAAGAATATTTGTTTACAAAAAATCAAAAACATTAGCATAAAGTGACATGAGCTATTAAACGACAGCTGTACTAATTTTTGGTGATGGAGATTGGTTGGATTGTTAGCAGTGGGAGGAACAGGAAAAATTGGGAAATTGAAATCTGCATTTCTACCGCACATTTATTTTGAACGGGGTATGATTGGGTCAGATGTTTTATTATTGGAAAAGATGTCTTGCACCATTTTTTCCTGATGCAGGATATGCTATAAAAAAGGAAAAATGAAAAATAATGTTTTTAACATTGTAAAAAAAATTTTAAACTGTGTTTTTGGGTGAACTTTGAGTCATTTCCTAAGCGATATTTAAAGGGTGTATAATCTACTAAATATAAACATATAATAAAGTTAAGTTGGTTCTTAAAATCAGTTTGAGCTGAAAAATAAAAAAGGTCTGATTTTTAAAATTTTTTATTGTTTTAGCGAATTTTCCTATAGGGAATACGCTATTACGGTAGTAGTCACGGTAAGACCTTAGCCCGGGACCATGATACTTTTTCGTTTTGAGGTCCCTAGAAGCCAAAAACACCGTTCGTTCAAATTGATATATATGTGTATATATATATATATATATATATATATATATATATATATATATATATATATGTATATATATATATATATATATATATATGTATGTATGTGTCCGTGAACACGATAACTTTTGAACGGAACCTCCGATTTCGATGAAATTTGGTACAGGGGTGTAAGCCAGCATCTACTAGATTGAGTTCATGAACCAGAATGATCGGACCATGGGAACGGGGTTTTATGGGGTTTCAAAAGGATAAAAAATTTGTTTTTGGCTTAAAGAATAAAAAAGAACACCATAACCTGATAAAATTAGGTATGTACATTCACGAGGTAGGGTTTAACTTATATTTACCAACAAAACCCATATGGCGGCAAACCTAGATACACTCATCCCCATGGATTTTATGGGAAAATAGAAAATATACCAAAATTCCATTGGAAATTCGCTGAGTATGCAGGTCTGCTGCGACGGGGGTGTTTATTTTTTATCCATGAAAGTTTCAGGCATAAAATCTACCTAACTTTTTAGCTACATTGTCAAGAATAAGTGGTATACATTCAAATAAAATCCAAAAGTAATTTCTCTGATATGTCAGTTTTAATCCTTAAATAAAAAACTCACAAAACTTTTTGAAAACAATATTTGAACAAAACCACGTTTTTCTTTAAAAATACAATAATTAGGCTTATAGGGCCTGGTACCAAAAATCAAAGGTAGAAGTATGTCCATTTTTGTAATAATATCACAAAAAATTGGTTTTTCCAGACAATTTTAGTTGAAAATTAGTTCTCGTTGCATTTTTATTATGTATTAACACCTGAGGCATAATATATATATTTTAGTTAAAATTTTGTCATTTTTTGTTCAGAGCTTCTATTTTAGCGAATTTCCCTATAGGGAATACGCTATTACGGTAGTAGTCACGGTAAGACCTAAGCCCGAGACCATGATACTTTTTCGTTTTGAGGTCCCTAGAAGCCAAAAACACCGTTCGTTCAAATTGATATATATGTATATATATATATATATATATATATATATATATATATATATATATATATATATATATATATATATATATATGTATGTGTCCGTGAACACGATAACTTTTGAACGGAACCTCCGATTTTGATGAAATTTGGTACAGGGGTGTAAGCCAGCATCTACTAGATTGAGTTCGCGAACCAGAATGATTGGACCATGGGAACGGGGTTTTATGGGGTTTCAAATGGGTAAAAAATGGGTTTTTGGCCTTTTTTACTTTTATTTATGAAATTCAACCATTTTAACTTAAACCATTTAAAAGAGCTTAAAAAAACAAACAATCTAGTATCTTGAATTTTTTACCTAGCTTAAATGGTTATGGAGAAAATCCACAAAGTATGTTTTCCATGTTATTCTTATGGGAAATCAAGAAAACCTTCTATCTTGCTTATTTGTTGACATATCTTGATAAAATTTGGTAAATACATTCATTTAAAAGCGTTTAACTTATATTTGCTTAGAAAACCCATATGGCGGCAAACCTACGTACTCACTCCTATGGGGTTTATGGGGAAAATAAAAAGAACACCATAACCTGATACAATTTAGTATGTACATTCACTAGGTAGAGTTTAACTTATATTTACCAACAAAACCCATATGGCGGCAAACCTACATAGTCTCATCCCCATGGATTTTATGGGGAAATAGAAAATATACCAAAATTCCATTGGAAATTCGCTGAGTACGCAGGTTTGCTGCGACGGGGGTATTTTATCTAGTGATTTTTTTTCTGTCCTGTTACAGATCATCCTGGAGAACTACGCGTTCCCCGGACTGCTGATGATCGGCACGGACTCGCACACTCCCAACGGCGGTGGCCTGGGCGGCCTCTGCATCGGAGTGGGGGGCGCCGACGCCGTCGACGTCATGGCCGACATACCCTGGGAGCTCAAGTGTCCCAAGGTAGGCCTAGTGTGTAGCATGTAGACGTAGACTCATATCAGAGAGGAGTGTTGTCTCTGAGAAGTCAATGGTTTTAGTTATTTGGTATGAAAGTCACACAAGAATCACAGTAAATTGTAGAAAAGTCACTGAGTTTGTTTCTATGATGTTTTGCCCTCGGTTGTTGTGTATAAATTTTACTAAATACGCTGCACAAGGAGTCTCTGTCCTTGTGCTATTAGTGTCGGCTAGCCTGGTGTAAGACATGGATTTAATTTATTCTGAATTTCAGAACTTTTACAAGACAGGTCAAGAGTCTCAGAGGCATCATATACATCTTTTAAATTACACATATTTTAAAATACTATAGTAGGATTCACGAAAATAGTCCGATGAGAGTTGATGCATTGTTGCCAGATTTATTCTAAAATACATGTTTATACTATATTACACATGGTAAACATAAACACAAAATGACAACATTGCAGGGCGAGAGGGGGTGAGGGGGGAAACAGCTGTTAAAATTTCCATCGGACTATTTTCGTGCATCTTACTATAGTATACAATGTGAAGCTCCCAGTATTTTTTACAATTGATATTAAAGGTACAACAATCATAGCTGGAACCACAACTAAGTCACTGTTGTTTTCATACGAGTTTTGCAAAATTACCGTACTTGATATGATAATCTAAATTGTGCTTTATCTGAAGTAGCAAAATTTCCCTGGTTATTGTTGTGATAAAATACTATATAAAGCTTCTAATCTTGTCTCACAGTCGATAATCTTCTTTATATCTATAAAAAGCAAAGCCCTCCTCACTCACTGACTCACTCATCACTAATTCTCCAACTTCCCGACTAGCTAGAGAGCTGAAATTTGGTATACTCATTCTTTGGGCTCAAAATAGGAAAGTCTGACTATTTTCATATTAATATTCACAAAGGGCTACGCCCTAGACGTCCTCAAAGTTACCATGTTATTCTTATGGAAGCAAAATTTTTGTATTCTAACATATGATTATGGAAATTATTGAATTCGGTTTGTTTAGATCTGCCACATGATGATTCATGCAAGAAAATGCTTATAAGCATAGCTTTTTAATCAGAAACCAGGTGTGAGATATAATGTTTATTTATGTTTGACATTGTCAAGATTATAGTGATGTTTGGTGATGTACTGTACTATTACTTTTATTCTGGTGTAATTTGGTTGTATTAAGTGCAGTTTACTTTATTTCGTATTTTATTACTATATACTTTTTTTACTGTTCATAGGTACTAACAAACTTTTTTGCAAATATAGTTTTTGAAGCACTTAAGGGCTCCGCCACACTGGATTTCAAAATTACTTTAGGGCATTCGCGGGGTTGAAATTTTTGACATGGACGTTCCTCTTTGCTCATGGGTGCTCACTAAGAAGCTGTTTTGCAAATATAGTTTTGATGACCTTTAGGTCTGCACCCCACTAGACTTTCAAATTACTCTAGGGCCCACGGGGTTGAAATATGATGTAGGATTCCCTTTGCTCATGGGTACTCACTAAGAAAATGGTTTGCAAATATAGTTTTTAAAGAACTTTAGGGCTCTACCCCACTGGATTTCAGAATTACATTAGGGCCTTCACGGGGTTGAAATTTGACATGGAAATTCCTCTTTGCTCATGGATGCTTACTAAGAAACGGTTTTGCAAATATAGTTTTCGAAGTTCTTTAGGGCTCTGCCCAACAGGACTTCAAAAACATTTTAGGGTCTCCGGGGTTGAAATTTGACATGGACGTTTTTCTTTGCTCATTGTTGCTCACTAAGAAACAATTCAGCAAATTTACTTTAGGGCTCCACGCCAAGAAACATCAAAATTACCATAATTAATGCTAAGGGATTAAAATCTAACGTGGATTCTCCGTTTTCCAAATAGGTGCTCACTCAGAAACGGCTTTGCAAATATAGTTTTCGAAGTTATTTTCCGCCCCATAGGACTTCAAAATTATTCCAGGAGCTTCTCCCCACAAATCCTCAAAATTACGATAAATCCTACGGTGTTGAAATTTAACGTTTATGTTCCGTTTTGCTAATAGGTGTTTACCAAGAAACAAATTTAAAAATATAGTTTTTTATGTTCTTTAGGGCTCCACCCTACATGATTTTAAAATGACTGTAGGGCCTACGGGGTTGAAATTTGACATGGTTGTTCTTTTTTGCTCAACGGTTCTCATTAAGTAAATTTTTTGCAAAATTCCTCCAGAGCTCAAAACACAGTAATTTTTTGTTTCAATGCCATTCTTAAGGAAGAAGATTTTGTTGCTCTTTTAAAGATTTTATTACCTAAAAAAATAAATTCAGTCACGGGCGAAGCCGTGATGGGAAACAGCTAGTATTTTATAATTCTGTGATCCTGTTTAAGATATCGAATTATAATGTCATTCAAATTAATCAGAATTATATTACATTACTCCTTTTCTTTTTAGACCAGTAAAAGTGTTAGGAATGGCATTGTGAATGTTTTTGAATGACAAGCAGTTAATTTGATTTGTTTACCTTGGAGACCAGATTAGATAACAAGTTTTATTTAGTTTCTTTTTTCTGGGTGGGAGATATTTGCATTCTATAAAGTTTTATCACATTAAAATTTAAATCCCCTTCAACCTGTATCAATCAGCATAAATTTTGTGAAAATTCTTATAATTGAGATGACCCATTTAGAAATGGATTTCTGAAACCTGAAATCAACAATCTTATTTTCTTAAAAGTACAACTTTTTACAGTACCTATTTGAAACAGCCAAATTTAACAGTGGAATGGGGATTAATATTATTCTTTCAAAACATCATTGATAAAATGAAATTGACACCATTTACTTAGAGACAACTGTATAGATGGAAATTTTTATCTATAATTCAGTTCTTTATGTAAATTTCTTTTGATTGTATCAATACACGTCTTGATTGGAA
Organism: Neoaliturus tenellus; assembly: GCA_030545055.2. Taxonomy (NCBI): domain Eukaryota; kingdom Metazoa; phylum Arthropoda; class Insecta; order Hemiptera; family Cicadellidae; genus Neoaliturus; species Neoaliturus tenellus. The sequence continues at coordinate 18,438,833 of CM061534.1, forward strand.
ATATCCACTTGTCCAGCCTCCTTGAAAATATCACTCAAAACTTTCATAAAAAACACATGTAAAAATTATATAAGCTTACCTCTGAAAGAAAGCTTTGTGTGAAAACTGCTCATTAAAAAAGGGAAAGTAAAACTGAATATTGAATTTTCTTTGCCCCAAGCAATCCACTTTCTGACAAAAATATATATATATAGGTATATATAGGCTACTCTATATCAGTAAAAAACTTGACAAAATTAAAATTTTAGAATTCCTTGACAAAGAAAACTTTTGTATGTTTTGAATTGTGAGAAAGATTTTGCAATGCGTCTCACAAGTGATAATTGATCATCCCTGTGATAATTGAACATGTAAACCAACCTTCAAGCTACTTGAAGGTTATACATGTTATACTTAAGCTACTTGGAGGTCACGAATTGTAGATAGTTATAAGCGATGGCTTTTGGATGCGATGTTCCCTGGTGGGGATTAACGTCCGCACTAGTGAATACTCGTTCATTCATAAAGACCATCCTCATAATTAGACCAATTCGTATATGTGAGGTCGAAATTTTGGTTCAGATCCCACGTTGAACTGTAGACAGGTACCTATATACACTGACTGCTGGGCTATTAATTAACAGTCCTGTCTAAGGAGAATGTCGGCCTTAGTCAGTAACAAGACTACAAGATCTCGCCACAATCATCCTACACTCATCTCCCATTCATATTCAGGTTCAAATACCCACTATGTGAGGTCCCTGTCTCAAAATAGTGATATAGTGAACCTAACTTAAATGTTATAAGTTTTAAGTGTGACCATATAGAAAAGTTATGGAAGATAAGTTATCTGCCAGAATGCCTCCCACAAAAATGTTTATATAACTATTTAAAATTCTTCAACCTAAATGAGAGTAGGAACTTGATCTTTTTGACAGTGCAGCCCCGCTAATATCCAATATATTCAACAATTTCTTGCTGTGTAATAAACTAAGTTTTCTCATTCCGTTTGGCCGCCAGGTGATCGGTGTGAAGCTGACGGGCCAGATGAAGGGGTGGACCTCCCCCAAGGACATCATCCTGAAGGTGGCCGGCATCCTGACAGTGAAGGGAGGCACCGGAGCCATCATAGAGTACCACGGGCCCGGCGTGGACAACATCTCCTGCACAGGTCAGTGGCTTAGATACGGGGTACAGACCGTGTTCAAACTTGAAACTATGCGGATGGCTTTGTCGATGGCGTGTGGGACACTGGTCGAACACGCACAATAGTCTGATGCCTCATCCTGCGCCGAATGCTTCAACTTTAGTAATATCATGGAAACATATTTGGCCAGAAAATCCACTCATCATATTACAAGAAGTTGTGAATGATGGAACTACGCTTTGTAATGGTATCAACGGCAAGAATCTTCAAAATACTTGAGAAGGTGGGATCATAGATGACGACCTTGGTGCTAACCAAACAGATGAAGAGATAGTACAGGAAGACACATCTACTGTACAAGATGACACAATTGAGGAGGCCTTGAAGCCAAAATAGACGAATCAGCTGTAATGAGGTTATGTTGGCTCGCAATCTAATATATAGGTAATCGGTCAAAGTTGTCCACCGAAACCACCAGACATACCAGTAATGAGCATACAGGCTTGGAGCGCTAGTGATGGTTAACTAGCACACGTTGTGAATGGCATCTGAGTTAAGTCTGCACACAATCACAACCCGTGGTAGCGAACCATTACGAGCCCTCCAAGCCACCAGTATAATAGTAAACTTCCTCTAATCCGGCATGTCTGGGTCTGACACATGCTGGATTACAGTATAAATGGCAAAATAAGTGTGAATGCAAGAAAAAAGTCCATTAAATTTTTCATTACATAAGACACCTATAAAAAATATGCTTTACTACCTACAGGATAAAAACATTGGATTACACTTAAATAAAAAATAACTTACATGATTATAAAAACTAAAATGAGAATTATACGTTGTCACCCGATATCAGATGAATACGACTCGTCTTCCCTTCACGCATTCCAAAGAGCTTTATATTTCTCAGTGTTGTCTTCTCGTGACTTCTGATCCCAAACCATCTTGAACACTTATTAGCCTATTATTTTTATATCTAACAATAAAAATTTTCTGAAAGTCGTGCCGAATCGTAGGATGCCATATTAGAGGAAGTTTACTGTACTGGTATGTAAGGTGGTCCCATGTGGCAGACTCCGTAATACATGTAGTTTCAATAGAAATGTCTTGACTGTATGGTCAAGTGGCAACACTTTGCTGGTGCGAGGATCGTGAACTTGACTATAACAGTGTTTTAATGCTGAAAGACTTGAAGAAAAAGTCTCTGACGGGCTGTTTGCGTGAAAAGAAACTAATTCTGTAGAATAAAACTATCCTTTGGTAATCCGGAATTTTTAGTAATCCAATCCGACACCCTCTCAATCCCATGACTGTGGGATTATTGCAAGTCAACTGCATTTTCTTTTACCACGTTTGTCCAAAAAGCACTGGTGAGTTGCCCCATTTTTGTTATAGCCCTGTATAATAATAATTTAATCTTTGGGAACGAAATACCCAATCAAAACTAAAACGTGTAGGTAATAGGATTTTTCAATTTTCAAATCGGTTATAAAAGAAAGCCTGTTTGTAAAATCAATTTACACAAGTGACATAAAAATAGCTCTCTCTGAAACCTATCCTTCATAGTATTTGTAGACGAGCTTTAAAAAAATTTTTCTATGTAATTTAAAGTCTGATCGTTTACACAACAAATCAGGATAACGTTGTACGCATCCACAGCAATCCTTACGCTGTTTCTCCCCCCCCCCCCTCGCCCTCAGGTGGTTCCAAATGAACAACGCTTGCATCTGGACTATTTATAAGTAATCTTCGAGCAATCCCGTCTGTCACACAAAATCCAAACGATCCTCAATTGAGCAGCTTTATTTTCTCCTTGGTGGCTGCCTACAAGTATGCAAAATAATTATAGTTGAAGTGACGTTGTACCTGTATTATCATGGAAAATTAACAAATAAGTTTATGTTTCAATACATGATTCTACTAGAACAAATCAATGTTGACTTTGATCAAAATTACCGGTAACAAAAAACGCAATTGTTATTGAGATTATATTACTATAACATTGTTAAATTCCAAGAAATGAATAAATAATAATGCACAGTTTCACACATTTCAAATGTTATTTTCAAATATTAATTTACTCACCTTTTTTGATGTTGTTGAGTTATTGTAATATAACAGTTAAATATGTTTTTTGGGATTATTTACAAACCTTTAAAGGCTAGCAGGGTCAGTAGTTGAAACAGCAGTCACATCTGGAAAGGTCGATCTTCCACAACCGCGTAGCTCTCAAAGGGGAGGATGGGAAGAGGGCAGAATCTGGACAAGTCCGAGTGTGTCCATCCTTTGCGGGCTGCTGTTTCATTTTGTAGAGAAGTGAAGACTCATTTTGATCACATGGTTTGAAGATCGTTTGAGCGGAGTGTCAGCTTGAGTTGCCTCGTTGGACACCTAGAGGAGTTCGGTTCACCCACAAGGGGTGAACATACTATACTTGGACCTCTTAGGTGTAGAGCATAAGTCTCTAAAAAATAACCGTACCCAAGCCCCGCTTCTTGAGTACATTGGTCAGTGCACTTATGCTCAACTTAAACTAAGACAATTAAAAAATTGTCCCTAACCAATGTCACGCAGATAGGGGAATGAAGGGACAGGGAACAAGGTGGCCAGGAGTATTGGGGGAGAAGTTAACTAAAACATCGGTTATAAGTTCAGGAATGGAAAAAATAGAAATAGGATTGAAACTATAATTGAAGGAAGTGTTTTCAAGTGATTCTAATATTGTAGGAATATGAAAGGTTTTTTGAGGATCTCTACTATTGGAAAGGAGAAGAGAAAAACTTGTAGTAGTGATGGCTTTGAAGCATTCTATTTCTTAGCTTTGTCATAGGTAAAGAGAAGATGATAGGGAGTAGGATAGGTCATCTTACAGATTTTTGCCCCCGCACAAGCAGTGCCGGATTTACTGATATAGAAAAAGATAAATCACAGATAAAAAATTTGATTTTCATTTGAAAGCTTAAGAAAAATTTATACTGAAATTCAAAACTTGGGTGTGACCCAGTCAGCCCAATGGTGAATCAGACACTACTCTTAAGGTGAGGAATACGAGCTACTCCCTCAGAGACATAGCATTTTTACGCCTCTGAAAAAGCCCTGTAAAATGACCTTTTGGGCCACCTTGGTGTAGGGATATAGCAAGAGAAATTAAAAAGAAAGTTGTAAATAGTGAAATTTTTGGAGTCCAACATCTCCTAGATGATGATCATCTGCAACAAAAGAAAAGAACAAAAACATTAGTGTACTTTATTTTTAAGCATCATGTAGAGAATTTATTTAAAAAATAAATTTATCACAAGCTAAGTTTGATAATGTAGTAAAAAGTTTTTATTGTAATGAAATCCGTTAAGAACATTTTGGAATAATTAGTATGACTGTGAAGACCAGTTAAACAGTAATTTTTGCAACCCAACATGACAATTTGTAATCATTTTAAATCAAAGAAAGTTATTTATTGCACAAGTATTGTAGTTTTTTAAGTAAAGTTTCTAAATAATATTTGTTGGGTTTACATTTGAAGTATTACAACTTTGATATAAAAAAATTATCCACTGTATTCCTGTTTAGCTTTTTGAGAGATGTCGTTGGGACAAGAACTCTAGGATAAAGAAATAGATTTAAATTTTGTATCAAAGATAAAATATTAGCAATAAATTATTTCAAACTGATATTGTACATTTTAATGTAAGATTTAGACACAATTATGGCGTTCATCCAATCAAGGTTTGTAACTTAACTTTGTTGTTGGTAGGCCTATCAAAATATTTCAAGATTTTGACATTTATCTCTGCAATTTATAAACAAAAATGAATCATTGTCAAGCTATGCATCAGATACGCCATGGCTTTTATTTGAGTGGCCCCTACCTTCTCAATACTATTCAAAATGCTTTGCTTGGGACAAAGTTGGAAACAGTAAATCTTGTTATCAGTACAAGTTAAATGAAGCAGTTCAATGTAAACTTAAGAATTCAAATTTCTAATGCTAGTAAAATAACTTAAAAATTAATTACCTTTTGCTTGAAGCATCCACTGGCTTTGAGGCTGCTAACTTAATATAAACACTTGAAATGTGTAAACTGTGCTTAAAAAATCTACTTTTGGCTAAAAATAAAGTGGTTTGAAGAAAAAAAATGTTACTTCAAAACATTACAAACAGTGGCTCTATGAATTTGCTGCCAATGGGCCCAAATAATTGTTTGGTGGTTTAGGAATAAACGTCTCAAGTAACAAGTGGTATAAATTGTTATATTTAGAACACAAAACGTGGTATAGAATGGGTAGTTAGCTCGGCCACTGGGGTTTTTATTTTGGCCGAGGGATATACAGGGAAGGGTAAGACACCATTTCAATGACAAGATAAGTTAATAAGTTTATTAATGTTCAACATCAGTGCTAGTAGTTCTTTGACAAAATCATTATTGAATCACATATATAACCATAAATTATCATTCAACTTGAGTAATATTTTATATAATGACATTTAACCAAATCTGTTTACAGTTTACTGACTAGTATAACTAATAAGGAATCACTAATGAACAATATAAAAAACTATTCCATATTTACTCACAAACCGGGATCAACCATGTTCAAATGCAGCTTCTTCACGAAAATTTGTTACAAAATTAATTTTGTCATGTTGCTAAGCAACTAATGAACAATGCAATTAATTCAACTCAGTATGTACCAAATCACTCAATCAAGTCTTTTCTCCTTTCATCTACACCAAGGGCAGTTTTGTTATGTTTTGATGGAAGGAGACAACCCCTAAATACAAATAATAGTAATAAAAAAAACAGAGTTTTAATTAACGGTATTATAAATCAGGGTCAGCTGATCAGCATTAATTTTGTTTAGTTATAGTTTTTTTTTCAAAAAACCTAAATATAGTACAGTCCTGCCTATCAGATATTATTGGAACTCGGCTCTATTTGGTTTAGTAAAATTTTGAAATAGCCGGAATTCATAAATAAAGCAAAATATTTACTTGTTTACTTCCGCTGTTTACTCGAACAGTGTTTATGATACTAGAACGATGATTGGATCGCAGAATTCGTTTGCTAGAACTAGCGATAAAAGTGCTTTAAATAGCAGAAAATACTGTTATATAATTTTGAACAAACTGTGCTTTTGGCGTCTGGGAACCTCACATCAAAAAAGAAATGTGGTCCCATACTTAAGTCTTATTGTGACTTCTATCATAATTGTAGACCCTGTTGTTGGGGGAAGTCGCCTAAAATTGACTTATTGTTATAAGTCAATTTATAAATTAAAACTCATCAAATTGATGAAGGCCTATGGATGTCAAGAGTCATTCTTTCTTGAGACCAGTTTACAATCGATTACGATTCATCATCATTTATATCCTAAGTCCATTCATATCCTAAGATTATAGTTTTTATTCTTGCTCACATTAGTGGTTGTCGAAATTTAAAATTCACAGTTCATATTTAAAATAAATAATATGACACGAAACAGACACAGGGTGTCTACTAGTCACCGAAGTCACCGAAAGTCACAGATTTAGATTTTAGTTAGTAGTTTGGAAGCAACAGTGAAGTCGGTTATTTTTCTTAAAATGCAAGAAAAATTTAGAATAAAATGCGATTGTGGGCAAAATTTTAAAACTAAGCAATTTTCCACGAAAACTTTTAACTAACCACAAAAGTCACTGATTTTTAACATTTTTCACCCCCCAAAAGTCATTTTAGTATTAATTTGGAAATAGAATACCTGATACACAATAAGTGTATTGTATATGTGTTTCAAGTACAGTAGTATTATTTATTTTAAATGTGAACAGTGAATTTTTACTGTAAAAATCACTAATGTGTGTAAGAATGAATACTATAGTCTTAGGATATGAATGGACCAGTCTCAAGAAAGAAAAACTTTTTACATCTAAAGGCCTCATCAATTTGGTTAGTTTAAATTTGTAAATACATGGTGTCAAGGCCCAGCTAATTAAAAAAATAAAATAAAATAAATAAAAAGAAATGTGTAACAGAGTATTGACTGTGCTATGCCTGTAAAAACTCTTAACACATTACACTAAGAATGTTATTCAAATTTTTAGCCTTCACAGACAGATTTTATTTACGCAATTAATTCTCTTCACCACCAGTCACAACAGTTTATGTTGTGCAGGTATGGGAACGATTTGCAACATGGGTGCGGAGATTGGAGCTACCACCTCGCTGTTCCCCTTCAACAAGCGGATGGGAGATTACCTGAAGGCGACGGGTCGTGCGGAGATCGCCGCCGCTGCGGAGAAGAACAAGGACCTCCTGACACCCGATAGTGGGGCGCCCTACGATCAGGTATGATGACAACTTTGTAATACGGCTCACTACGGTATACTCCGGATAATCGGAGAGCGGATATTTGGTGTTGCAGCTTAATGTCGACATCCCAATTTTTATGTATTAATTTTTTAAATTTTTTTTCTTTTAGCAATCTTTTTTAATTTAGCAATCTTTATTCTTTCTAGCTCATTTTAGGTTGTTTTTGGATTAACGGCAAAATTAATCATCTGCGACAGTCCGGCTACCGATGATTATTGCCAATAACCAGGTGTCATTGTTTTGACATCATTTCAATTAACCAACATATGAGATGAATGATTAACGTTTGGACACCACTGAAATCTCGTTGTTTGTGTCTTGCTATGAGTGGCATTATATGGCTTTTATGTTTCATCAATACAACAATTCTGCATTAAAATTAGCAATGGTGATGATACATTGTCCATGATTTAAAGCATTTTAGATTCCGGGGTGAATGTGGGTGTATGCCATTCGCAGAAAAGTGCATGCTATGTGATTAAAGTGGGTAACCCTCCATAGAACAAAAATACATTTTCTATATAAAAAAGAATTAATGGGTGTAAAATAAACTAATTTGATTGATTTTACTGTTGTGGGCAACAGAGACACAAGAAAAACATTTGTATTTACTTTCATGGACAGAATATAATATTTTACCCCCTCATAATAAAAGAAAGCGTTGATGATAATTGTGTACTTTAAAACTTTATTGTTAAAGACTACAGATAGACAACCTATCTCTCTTATCCATATTAAAAGGTGGAATTCATAATACCGCAACTGTCATCACTAACTGTTATAACTAATTCAAAACTATTACCACAGTATTTTTTAAAATCATTTCAATATTTGTTTTTTATTTTCACAGCTAATTGAGATTGACTTGAACACTCTAGAGCCCCATGTGAACGGTCCCTTCACCCCGGACTTGGCTCATCCCATCTCGAAACTGGGCGAGAACGCCAAGAAGCACGGATGGCCCCTGGACATCAGAGTTGGTGAGTGACTTTTGTGTGGTAGGAAGGTTGCTGAATGTGCTATTTGGAAAAGCACGCCGCACCTTCACGCTCTTCACCTGTTAAGTTGACAGAGTTTTGGCATGTATTCACCATACGTTATTCCTGGTTTTTGAATTCTCATGAAATTATTCATTCTTTGTACTCCTCACTTTTCAATTTGATTAAACAATTTTAACAACTAAGTAACAAGTAATTAACAATCAAATTGCATTTGCATTTTCTGAATTAATAAAATAATTTTCTGGTATTTTATTATAACAACATGTTTTCTTGATACTGCGGCTTAGTGTGCAAAAAGAATCAACTAATGTAATATTATTATTACTACTTAACCATGCTTGAACCATTCATTCTCCATTCTCAACATACTTTTTGTCTTAATAGTTTTTAAGACGGATATTTTAAGTTTAGTTTTAGTTTTTAATATCATGACAATACCATCTGTTCTGTACCTGCTACGCTGATTGTAAAAAGAATGTATTTATGGTAATAAAGATATTCTTATTCTTATTCTTATTCACCAACCATTCTACTAACTGTATGGAACCATACTACTTGAACCATTCACCATGCTTGTGTAAATAAACGATAAAAAAAACATAAAACTTTATATGAATAATGAATTATTGGAATAATAAATTAATAAACAAATGTATTTCCATCAATAACAAACAACAATATACAAAAAACATTCATGTATAAATATGGAATTACGCTGGCCTGAAACCAGTAGTTAGCCAAGGTTTTCATAAAAAATAACATAAGAAGAACAAAAACGAATAAAACAAGCCTTGAAAAAGTAAAATTCAGCTTATGTCAGTATTGAGTTTTATAAAACTAGAATAACAAGGAATCGCAAACATGATCTTGCCTGTAGGCTACATTGACTGCACTTCATAATCTCTTAGAATGGATATACCTCATTAATTTTTCTGTCTCCTTTCCCATTATAACTATTGCTTCGGTAGATCTGGAGACTATTTGTATTTGCTTTATAGCTATAAGCAGACCTTAATACCCTTCTTAATTTTTCCTCTCCTTATTTGCCTTCAATTTAAAAACATCTTTCATTTGCCTGAAATTATGTAATCCTAATGTTGTCTTGAGCAAATAAGATAGTAAAACAATTTTGTAATGCCGTGTATCTGTTATGTTGGCAGGACTGATCGGCAGCTGCACCAACTCGAGTTACGAGGACATGGCGCGCTGCGCCGCCATCGCTAAGGAGGCGCTCAGTCACGGCCTCAAGTCCAAGATCCCCTTCAACATCACGCCCGGCTCGGAGCAAGTGCGAGCGACCATCGAGCGTGACGGCATTGTACGTATTGTCACCATCTTGCTACCGTTAAGTCTCTTGAGGGCAGTTGCAGAATCAGCCAGTTGCATAAAGACATGATTTATTTTAGCAAAAGGTTGGACCTTGCTGGAAAAGGAAGATTTTGAGTTAGTGAAGTTAATATACTTATTGATCAACTAAACTTACTGCCTGATACAGAAGTATATCCTACAAAAATTTTTTATGTGAATTTACCGTTCTAAAATATTTCCTTTAAAATATTCTTTCAATGATGGGGAGATTGAGGGCAGGCCAACAAATCCTTGATAAGATTTGTGAATTTTATCTGTCGCAATAAACTTATTTTAATTAGGCTTTTTTTTCGCTTTTGGTTATTTTTTTTTAATTTGGTTATTTTTGTTATTTTTTGGGGGATTTTGGTTTATTTTTTAAATTTTTTTAGGGAAATTAGGTTTTTATTAATCAATTTGGATGAAGCCCTTAAAATTTAAAAAAATGTTTAAAAAGGAAAAAATAAAAAAGTAAATACCCCCCGTCGCAGCAGCCCTGCGTACTCAGCGAATTTCCAAATTAGTAATATTAATTTTAATCAGATAAACCTGTAAACAAAGTATCTTCACATGCCCATAAATAGGGAAATAAATGTCTATTCTCCTTATGATAAATAGGGAAAGAGTATGCAGGTATGCTGCCATGGGGAACACTAAAATTAGGTTTTTAGCTTAAAAACATAATTATCTCGACCATATGAAGCCATATACTAAGTTTCATTAATATCTGTCCATTGCTAAAGGAGTTTGCCTATTCTCCATATGATTAACATGGGAAAGGAGTATGCAGGTTTGCTGCTATGATAAGCACAAAAACCAAGATTTTTTTTTACAATAAATGGATTAATCTCAACCAAATGAAGCTGAATACCAAGTTTCAACCAAAAATATTGGTTAATAATTGAAATATTAGCACATCCTTATTCTCCATAAGATTAACATAGGAGCCCCAAAATACAATGTACTGTCTTTAGACTTTGTAATATCTCGGTAACCATTGGAGATAGAGCAAAGCTTCAAAATACTAAATTGTGTGTTTTTTAAGCTGAATCCAATGGTCAAAATAAAATTTTAAACTTTTCAAAAATTACATATGAAAAATTCAAAAAACCCATTTTTGGGGTACAAAACCCCCAAAAACTACCCCTTCCGGTAGGTCGATATGTCTGGTTTACGAACTCATCCGAATAAATGTAGGATTACACATCTCTACCAAATTTGGTGTTGATCGGACCTTTTTTACGAGAGTTATCGTGTCTAGGGACACATACATACATATATACATACATATATACATATATATATACATATATATATATATATATATATATATAAAAATTTTAATGACTATTATTTTTGGTCTCTGGGCACCTAAAAACGAAAAAGTAACATGGTCCCGGGCTTAGGTCTTACCATGAGACCTACGGTAATAGCTTATTCCCTATGGGAAATTCGCTAAAAATGGATCCAGTAGGTTTTTTTCTATTTTTAAAATTTTATTATTATTATTATTATTGCTTTAGTGAAGTTCACTTACCTAGTTAAAAATTATCCTACATAATTTTTATTGCCAACATATTTTTAATATCCTGATAAAACGCCGGTTTTTGGAACTTTTAGCGACATTTTGGGTTTATTCAGGGTTATTTTTTTGTTATTTTTTCTATCATTTTGGCTTTCTTTTTTTTAACTTCAAGAACTGTTACAAGCCCTGAATTCTTGATAAGTTGAGTTCCTTGGTTGTCCGCAGTCGGAGACGTTCCGCCAGTTCGGCGGTACCGTGCTGGCCAACGCATGTGGCCCCTGCATCGGACAGTGGGACCGCAAGGATGTCAAGAAGGGAGAGAAAAACACCATCGTCAACAGCTACAACCGCAACTTCACCGGCCGCAATGACGCCAACCCCGCGACCCACGCGTTCGTCACCTCCCCTGAGCTGGTCACCGCGCTCTGTATCGCTGGGTCCCTCGAATTTGACCCCACCACCCACCCGCTCAAGGGCAAGGACGGTGAGTGGTTCCGGAATTTAAGAATATTAATAATTTTGTTATGATATTAACCTAAATTCCTAGTTGCAATTAATTGGTCTTCTTTCCAGTGTGTCTTGAGAATAAGATATTGCCTGGGGTTTGCTTTCATAAGCAAACCAGGAGTGATGAAAGCTCAGAAAATTTAGTTATTGCCACCTTGATTTTCTTTACATAAACTCGCGTCCGATCATAATCTGCTTGGCATAGAAGTTAAAAAAACTCGGTGGTACTATTATTTTTGTAACGGTAATGAAATACACAAATTAATTTAACACTGGTATCATCCGCATATTATACACGTTTCATAAAAATAAGTAATTTACTTCTGCAGTACCCTCTACCTTTTAGATTTTTATTGGAGTAGTGCTCGTGTTGCTCCACATTGAGCAATTTATTTTGATACAATACAAAAGTTACATTTAGTTCTAAATCAATGACATTCGACCAGTCCAATATTGTAAATATCAGTGATCACAAAAAACTACAGCTGTACGTTAACAGATGTTTAAAATGCTCAAAATTAAATTGGTGGATAGCGCCCTTATTTTAAACCTGATTCTCATCAATTTTTGGTGGAAACAACTACAGACCAAGCCTTATCCAACAACACCAAAAACTTGAAAATCGGTTGAGAATTTTAGGAGGAGTTCTCTACACAAAAAACCCCTTAGCATATATATATATTGTATGGCTCATTCAGCCAGCCACCATGGTTTAAGAATAATAAAATAAATTCTGCAGTGCAGAGCACCTGAGTCAGTTAAGTAAAAATCTAAGCACTAAAATAAAAATGAGATCTCTCTTTATAGAGCTAAAACCAGGGCGAAAGTTGCACGTACTACTCGGGTGGTGCTAAACGAACAACAACTTTGGCAGCTGAACTGTCACACACAGTGATCTCTCAGCTATGCCAGCTGCCAGACAAACCCCTTAGCATATTAAATAACTATAAAAGAAGTAGCTGTAGGTAAAAGAAAAAAAAAATCAGCTGGCTTATTGAATGACTTGACCGTGACCCGCCTGTTCTGTTGCCTACTACTTCAGTAGCTTTACGTCTTCAAATGAGTGAGGGCTTTGCCTTTTATATGTTTAGGAATTTTTCAACTGCACATGTTGTATTTGATTCCTGATTGTTGGCGATATTTCAGGTAAGGAGTTCAAGCTGTCTGACCCCTTTGGACCGGAACTTCCCCCCAAGGGATTTGACCCCGGTGCAGACACTTACCAGGTATGATCATTGCTGTTAGTTTTCCATAAAGATTTTTGAGTATGGGGAAAACTTTTAAGTTTCTTTCTTTCATAATTCTTAGTCTCCTGTGGGTTATTTGGACGCAATATTCTCATTTCTCAATCAATTTCATGGGTAAAATTTCATTTGAAACTGGTACAATTCTAATTTGATATTAAATTTCACTTTTTCTAAAATGAAACACTATTAAAAACTAAGCAGCATATACTACATATGATACATCATTCATTTTCCCTGTGATCAATTGTCGAGGATTAAAACTAAAAGAGAAACCCTTTTTATCAATATTGAAGTCAACATTTCACAAATCAACTTATTTGACTGTTAGTACCTATAAAAAAAAATCCCCTCCGGAGTTAGTTTAGATCATTTGCTCTAACATTTATCAAATAACCTAACTACTGCACCTTATTTTTCAACTTAATGTCAATTGCAAAATTTTCCCACTGTATCTGCCCCACCACAACTCATCTGAATGACCACACAGGCAACAGTGTTGACTTGCTGATAATGTGTACTTGCTGTGATGTTTGTTGTGTCTGTAGAGGAGTTTGATCAGATCCAGGAGCTTTGGTCGTTCAGTTTGTGATCATGGTTTGATCCCACCCTCCTGAACACCTAATAGACATAACAAGACCTTTATTTACATATTCATAGAGTACAGTAATGGCGTCAATATTTCAGTTTCATCAGTTAGGTTGACTTCTTCGCTCCCGGTATTCTTCAACAGAGTAGAACTCTCCCTACAGGAGCCAGTCAAGTAGAGATTCTTTGAAGGTCCTGTTGCCTTTCTGTTGTTTCAGTTCAGGTGGAAGGATGTTGAAAAGTTTATCTCCGATGTAGATAGGTTTTTCTCGTAGGCAGTTAGATGATGTGTAGAAAGTCTTGAGTTTATTTTGTTCCTAGTGTTATAAGAGAGAGCATCTGAAAAGTTGGTGGGTTCTTTGTTGGCTACATGCATTATTGCCTCGGCAATGTACAGGCTAGCTACTGTTTGCAGTTTCAGCCTTTTGAACTCTCCCCGGCAAGAGTTGTGAAACCCAACTTTGCAATAATTCTGATTGCTTATTTTAGAAGGAGCAATACCTTATGTAGGTTTCCCTGAGATGAGAACCCCCAAACAATCAGCCCATAGTGCATTTGCGACTCAAATAGGCAAAATAAGCTGTTCTTGAAGTTTCTGTTTTACTAATGTGTTTGAGTTGTCTGATGACATATAGGGTAGTGATAAGTTTATTGCACAGCTAGTCTACATGGGGTTTCTAATTGAGGTTCCAGTCTATGGTGATTCCACTGTTGCCCATGTTGATGATACAGTAGAACTAATTCCTGCTAATCAGGAAATCTGCTTGCTTCAAATACCATCCAAATTGGAAAGTACCAAATTCTTTTAATTCACCATTCATTGATTTAATGACAAAATATGTGACATTGTTTACATTTCAAAATTTTTATCAGAGTACAAAAAAGTAAAAAAATGTTTTTTATGCTGAGTGATCAATATAGGTAATTTATGCATTACCAAACTTTTACATTGTAATTAACATAATATCCGCCTAGTCGAAAAATTTGGTAAATCAAAAAGGTTCCGATCCCAATTAATTTGGATTAGCGGAACTGTATGTAGTGGTTTTGTAAAGCTGATGAATCAGAGGAACACTAGAAGCAATTCGTCTGCAACTCAATGTACATGACCCTCGCCATATGTCTGCCGGCGTTGCTGTAGTATTCAAAAGACATTTTGGTAAACCTAGCCCTAACCAACGCCTAACTAATCACCTAGCTTTACAGAACCATCAAGATGGTGCTTTTGTATACAGTTTGATAACTAAAGATAAATACCACAAAAAACCTGAAATTCATGACTACAATGAAGCTTTTCATAATTTGACCCAGGACTTCAAAAAAAGAGGACTCAATCATTTAATATGCTCGCCTATTGGCTGTGTGCGAGATAGGATTGAACTGCACCACTTCATTACCAATTTAAAAAACTTTCAGCAAGAAACTGGTGCATCTGTAACCATTGTTTCATACTACCAAAAATCTTTCAGACAGTTAAGAAACGGTTTATCACATGAGGAATTTCTGAATCGAATCAAACAATTGATTATACTGACAAGACCTACCAACATGTCTCTGTCATACATGATAAATGGCATTCGTTCAATTGAGTCGACAACTGACACTTCGATGACACAAAATCTACAACACCAGGAGAGTGCATCAGTTATTGACACCAATTTTCTTCCTTGTAACAGTCAACCATCTCAACAGTCCAGTATTCTAGCCACTCCTGTACCTGATTACAAATGCAGCAGCCCCGGAACTCCTAACAACAACTTCAATAGATTGCAACAAAGTTCTACACCTCTAAGGTCTCAAGCTGTGAGTGATGTGGGGGGGAATAAAGCCAATTTGGGGAATGGTGCAGTGATTAGTGAAGTGTCAGAAGAATTGAGAACTACCACAGATCCAAAAGACTCTTTTTTAGTAATAGTTCATCCCGACACAAGCGTTATGGAAATAAATTTAATTTAAGTATTTTCCATCAAAATATTAGAGGGATAATGTCATCTTTAGAACCATTAGATGTAACTTTAACTGAGCTAAATCCTTGTATAGCTGTCTTGACTGAGCATAAAATGTTAAGTTCAACATTCACAAGACTAAATATTGATGGGTATAACCTTATTGCCAGTTTTGGCAGAAAGAAATCTAGAGGGGGTGGGGTTGTTATACTATCAAAGCCATTTATCAACTGCAAAGAAATTGTTTTGCCGGAACTTCAGGACCTTATCAGTGAAAAGATTTTTGAATTTTGTATGGTAGAGGTAGAAAAGGTAATAAAAGGCAGTAAATTACTCTTAATAGGCTGTTATAGGAATCCTATTAAACAAAATGAAGTTGAATTTATTCACAGACTAAATACAATGCTTGAAGTAGTTAATTTTAAATACAAACATGTGGTCATAATGGGGGATATTAATATTGATGTTTTGGACTTAAATGATAGAAATAGGAAAAAATTATTAAACATTCTAACGGCAAATGTCACTGGTTGACTTTCCAACTAGAACGGAAGCAACTGAAACAGCCATAGATAACATTTTCACAAATCTAGATAGTAAATTTTATAAAATTATTGGCATTAACTCACAACTTTCAGACCACGATGGTCAATTGCTAGAAATTAAAATTCGCAAAAACCATGAAAATTTAACCAATTTTTCTGAATTTTATTTTGAATATCGAAGAAAATTTAATGACTCCAATATTGATCAGTTTGTTAATATTTTGCAGAATGAAACTTGGTTAGACCTTTTCTTATCACCGGTTGAAAATAAGTACGACACATTTTACACAATTTTCATGAATCATTTTAATGCATGCTTCCCTAAAACTCTCTCAAGACAGCATACTAAAAAGAAATGGGTTCCAATTGAACCCCCCTCTAATAATTTATAAATTATTAGATAGTTATTAATTAACTTACCTATGCTACAACCTGTTTTTTTTTTCAAGATACTATGCGTTCTTAGCTCCGGAAGTTGAAATGCAGATTTCAGTTACTGACAACCGGACAGCTATATATATATAGCTGTATATATATATATATATATATATATATATATATATATATATATATATATATATATATCTGATGCAAGAGAGCCTGTCAATTTTGAAGTCTTAAATTTAAGTATTTTATTAAAATACTGTAAAGTTACAAATAAAGTTTTGTACATTGAAATGTTATCTTGTTTTTGTTAACCTTAATTCTTTAGTATAGTGTACCAACGTGCCCCGGCCTGTGTACCATTTAGCCCCGCATATGGGGCTAGTTGGTACACTTGTATTGATCAGGGATTTTTTTTATTCCCGAGATACTGTTAATAAATAGCAAGTAAACTTTGGTTTTTAATGTAGACAAAAAGACCCTTTACACATAGGTATTTTTAGTTTTTTTCTAACATGCATACAAAAAATTGGAAAATTCTTGGGCCAAAAGTGTACCCAACTAGCCCCGGTCTCCCCGATTGACGAAGGATCCATGCATCATAAATATTAAGGTGGGTGCAGCCCAATAAATTTTAAATAATTAATGAAAAAACCCCACCCAACAAGAAATCATGTCATTCAGAATAAGAACAACAACGATTAAAACTTAACGCAATATCACTAATCTAACACTTGTAAACATAAAAATACAACCCAAATTCTTCAATGTCCACAACCCTCACTACTCAAAGTCTTTAGACCAACTGAATGACTGTCACACTTACTACGTATTACGTGGGATTTTTTTAACCAATAGTTCTCTTGGAGGGTACAGGGTGGACATTCTTTGGTTCTGGGACCTCGACGAGCGAATCCCAAGCAGGGTGGAATGTGACTCATCGCAAAAGAACCCGCCCCCTCAGAAACTTGCTTTGGTATTTCCCTTCCTCTCTTATTGTATAACTGTATAATTGGAAAACCCAAATAAAAGGTTTACCGATTACGTTTCGCAATAATCACAATGCTGAAATTTACAATTTTATGGTACACCAGTTTTAGTAGGCCTATTAAGGCATATATTTTCCAGTTGGCTCCGAGACATCAGTGTGATTGTAGGTTCAATCTGAAGTTTAAGCATATCCCTTCGCGAAGCATTCTTAATCTATTGTCAATTGTGTTTTTTTTTTTTATAAAACGATTATGTAATAAGTGATCTAAGATTATTCCCCCTTCTTTCTCGTACTAAAATATTACTTTACGTCAAAATATTACTATTAAGCGGCGTCCGCACTGGCCGAACATTCGTGGCGAGCACAAAAAAATCAACAAACATTCCTATCAAACAATTACTGTCCATATGATTTACATTCTAAAAGGTTAGCAATGAACAGACAAAAGTTTGGAATAACTTTGTTCGGCCAGTGCGGACGCGGCTTTACGTACGTCATAACATTAATGTCAAAAAGATTTCTTGTTCTTAACAATTCTTATGGGAAAAACCATGCACTTCAACCACCATTATTAAAGAGTTGATGAAAAAACCTGACTCAACTAACTGCCAAAGCACGAACCCGTGCTCCAGCATAAATATGTGTTTTTTTCCGTTGGAGCCAGTAAGTGAATTACTAAATGATACAATAATCGAATAAATTTATCAGTTTTCATTTTTGGTAGGCCTTATTTATAATGGTTATTTTGACTACTTAGTTAATAAAAGTAAAAAAAAAACATCTATAAGCAATTTATAAAATTGCAATTAAATTTTAAAACAAAAGAATTAGCAACAATAATGAAATTAGCTGGTAATCAACGAGGTTACATCTACGTGTTAGTTTCAACAAACTCATACCAGAGTTCATAAGAGTGCATCAAATTAGGCCTACATTAAATATAGGTGAGTGAGCGGAGAGAACGAGTTCGTTTTGGAAGAAAAATGCCTTTTAAGCTTTGTATGTTAGCGCACAGTCAGATTTAGCATACCGTTTTTTTATATTCATATTTATAGACTATTTATAATAGTACTTGGCTGACGAGCATTTGCTCGATAAACTAAAATGTCAAGTGAAAAAGGCTTTTTTCTTGTTCGCAAGACGAGCTCGTTTGCTCCGCTCCCTTGCCTTTCTGACTGTTTTAGCCAGCAATCTACGGCTCTGCCTACGGATGATGCACAAGTTTTATCTGTAACACGTGGATTCTAGTTTTTTTGTTAACAGCATAATTGTTAATAATTTTTTTTAAATTCAATTTCAATTTTCAAAATTGATTGAAAAAAGATGAAAGAAGAAGAAAAGTGCTTTATTCAGACTCCTAAAATGCGCATTTATTAACTTAGTCAACTTATTGATTATTCCTAAAGAATATATGAAATAGTTCAGGCCATTTATTAAGCACTAAGACTATAGTAAGTTGACTGTTGGCCGGATCGTACTTCAAATTGATTAGTTGTATTTATACTTTTACACAACTTTTATTTATCAAAACATTCATAATCACCAGTATAAAGTAGGCTACGAATTCAAACATGATCAATTGTTTTTATTATAGTACCATTTATAATAATTTAGAAACTGGTTGCAATGGGGATCCATATGTTTATACTGCAAAACGTGGTTAGCACTTTGACACTTTGGTTAGCAGTTTTCATTATTTCTTTGTTTTAATTTTTAACTCCATAAGGCCAATGTTAAAATTATCTATATATTAATACGCAAGCATGTTTCATTTCCTCCTTTTTTCTTAGCTCGTGTACATCGTAGGATAAATCCAAGCATACCGTTAGAAAGGTATCGTCCTGTAGATGAGCAGAATCACATTCTAATCCATGTTGGAAGCCAGGTCTGCGCCTCACAGGCTTTCAAAGTTCCAATGTTAATCTTATGGAGAAAGGAGAATTGAATGAATCATTAGACAGCTGTTGTAAGAACAACTGCTAGAAAATTAGGAAGAACAGATGTTTTAGTTCTAAAATGTTTTTAAGCTTCTTGGGTCCAGATCAACTGAAATTTTGATTGAATTTCGATCAGAAGGCGATCTCTAGTCTATATATTAATACGCAAGCATGTTTCATTTCCCCCCTTTTTTCTCAGCTCGTGTGCATCGCAGGAGAAATCCGAGCATACCATTAGAAAGGTATAATCCTGTAGATGAGCAGAATCACATTCAAATTAACATCGGACACCAGGGCCACGCCCCACAGTCTTTCAAAGTTCCAATGTTAATCTTTTGGAGGAAGGAGAATTGATTGAATCATTAGACAACTGTCGTAAAAACAACTGCTAGAAAAACAGGAAGAACAGATGTTTCACTTATAAAATGATTTTAAACTTCTTGGGTCCAGATCAACTGAAATTTTGATCGAATTTCGATCAGGAGGCGTTCTCTAGTTATTATAATTCTAATTAAATATTATAACGGAATAAGATTTTTCCTGGTATAGAGACCTGTATTTTTATTATTTTTATTCGAGAAGTAAGTTATTTGCAAAGTTTGAAGTCGTTCGTTAGAAATGTTTGTTGTTTTTGTGTTCGCGCAACAAGTTTGCCACTAATCGGCCAGTACGGACGCGGCAACTGAACATTTTATTTGCTTAAAAAGAGAGGACTTTTTTACTAATTCCGCAGAATTATGCACTGGACTGAATTCCACTGTTAGGCCAAATTTTCCTGGCTTTGAATAATTTCTTTGCCCATTGTAATTTTAAATGAGTTCTCTGATTTTAACTGTATGTATTATGAAAGTGTACCAAATGCTGTCAAAATTTTATTGTGAACTGAATGATTTATGTGTTAGATTAAATAATAATTCGCATATTTGCCACATGATCTACAACTTTGTGTATCAATGAAAGTAATTTCAAGTGGGTTCTTTGATTTTACTTGTGTGTAGGCCTATTGAAAATATGAAAGTGTACCAAATCCTGTTAAAATTATATTGTAACGCTACCGAACCCAATTATTTATGCGTTGGCTTAAGTAATAATTCGTATATTTGTCGCATTTTATACAATTTTACAATCGACATTGATGATATGTTCTACAGCACTCAAAATATTCGGGCTGTCGAATTTTTTTTACGGAAGACTATATAAGTTCAAACTGTTTGCAAATATTAGTGAGAAGTCTGTTCTCCTTTTTATAATCATACTGTTGACACTTCTGGCAAATAAATAGTAGTTTCTAGTTCGTTTTTACTAGGCCTATTACAGGTATTATTTCTACTGGAAATTTTAAAGGAGGAAATGGGAAATTTTTTTTTTTAAATAGGGACAGAAGTTAATGAATGTTGAGATAAACAGCAAACGTCAAAAAGTAAAGTTAAATGCTTATATATTTATTTGTTTTTAACAGACGCATTAGTGGATCGTAACCAGTTAATTAGGGAGGGTTTATTTCTTCCCTCGTAATTCCTTCCCTCTTATTTGGCACTGTTTATTTGTTCCCTCCACTAAAATTATAAGTGTATATTACTTCCCTCTACTAGGCAACTGTTTATTTCTTCCCTCTGGTACACTCCAAACTAAAAACGTAGACTTAGTCTAGAGAAAACTCAGGGACAAAATTACAGAGGGAACAAATAAACACTCTAAAATATAATTCACTAAACAGATTGTTTATTTCTTCCCTCTGGGAGCCAAGTGTATATTTGTTCCCTCTGAGTGGCGAGTGTATATTTCTTCCCTCTGGCACAGTCAGCGCACCAAACAATAGACCTCGAGCCGGCCACGACGGTGTCTGCCGCCGCCACCGCTCCTCATATCCTGGCCGCTACGGACAGTTTAAATGAACAGCTTAAAAATCCTCTATTTTGTGGTAATTCACGCATATACAAGACGGCTAGTTATAATCCATTTATGTACACTAAGTAACTGGTTACGATCCACTAATGCGTCTGTTAAAAATAAATAAATATATAAGCATTTAACTGTACTTTTCGACGTTTGCTGTTTATCTCGACATTCATTAACTTCTGTCCCTATTTTTAAAAACATTTTTTTCCCATTTCCTCCTTTTAAATTTCCAGTAGAAATAATACCTGTAATAGGCCTAATAAAAAAGAACTAGAAACTACTATTTATTTGCCAGAAGTGTCAACAGTATGATTATAAAAAGGAGAACGGACTTCTCACAAATATTTTCAAACAGTTTGAACTTATATAGTCTTCCGGGGAAAAAATCGACAGCCCGAATATTTTGAGGGCTGTAGAACATATCCTCAATGTCGATTGTAAAGTTGTATAAAATGCGACAAATATACGAATTATTACTTAAGCCAACGCATAAATAATTGGGTTCGGTAGCGTTACAATATAATTTTAACAGGATTTGGTACACTTTCATATATTCTATAGGCCTACACACAAGTAAAATCAGAGAACCCACTTGAAATTACTTTCATTGATATACAAAGTTGTAGATCATGTGGAAAATATGCGAATTATTATTTAATCTAACGCATAAATCATTCAGTTCACAATAAAATTTTGACACACTTTGGTACACTTTGATTTGGTACACTTTCATAATACATACAGTTAAAATCAGAGAACTCATTTAAAATTACAATGGACAAAGAAATTATTCAAAGCCAGGAAAATTTGGCCTAACAGTGGAATTCAGTCCAGTGCATAATTCTGCGGGATTAGTAAAAAAGTCCTCTCTTTTTAAGCGAATAAAATGTTCAGTTCCGCGTCCATACTGGCCGATTTGTGGCAAACTTGTTGCGCGAACACAAAAAAACAACAAACATTTATAACGAACGACTTCAAACTTTGCAAATAACTTACTTCTGGAATAAAAATCATAAAAATACAGGTCTCTATACCAGGAAAAATCTTATTCCGTTATAATATTTAATTAGAATTAAAATAATTTTAACATTGGCCTTATGGAGTTAAAAATTAAAACAAAGAAATAAAGAAAACTGCTGACCAAAGTGTCAAAGTGCTAACCACGTTTTCCAGTATAAACATATGGATCCCCATTGCAACCAGTTTCTAAATTATTATAAATGGTACTGTAATAAAAACAATTAATCATGTTTGAATTCGTAGCCTACTTTATACTGGTGATTATGAATGTTTTGATAAATAAAAGTTGTGTAAAAGTATAAATACAACTAGGCCCTAATCAATTTGAAGTACGATCCGGCCAACAGTCAACTTACTATAGTCTTAGTGCTTAATAAATGGTCTGAACTATTTCACATATTCTTTAGGAATAATCAATAGGTTGACTAAGTTAATAAATGCGCATTTTAGGAGTCTAAATAAAGCACTTTTCTTCTTCTTTCATCTTTTTCTCCCAATCAATTTTAAAAATTGAAATTGAATTTAAAAAAAATTACTAACAATTATGCTGTTAATGAAAAAAACTAGAATCCACGTGTTACAGATACAACTTGTGGTTCAACTTGTCCAGCATCCGTAGGCAGAGCCGTAGATTGCTGGCTAAAACAGTCAGAAAGGCAAGTGAGCGGAGCAAACGAGCTCGTCTTGCGAACAAGAAAAAAGCCTTTTTCACTTGACATTTTAGTTTATCGAGCAAATGCTCGTCAGCCAAGTACTATTATAAATAGTCTATAAATATGAATATAAAAATCTGTATGCTAAATCTGACTGTACGCTAACATACAAAGCTCAAAAGGCATTTTTCTTCTAAAACGAACTCGTTCTCTCCTCTCACTGGTCTATATTAATGTAGGCCTAAGGTGATGCACTCTTATGAACTCTGGTATGAGTTTGTTGAAACTAACACGTAGATGTAACCTCGTTGATTACCAGCTAATTTCATTATTGTTGCTAATTCTTTTGTTTTAAAATTTAATTGCAAATTTATAAATTGCTTATAGATGTTTTTTTATTTTACTTTTATTAACTAAGTAGTCAAAATCACCATTATAAATAAGGGCTATCAAAAATGAAAACTGATAAATTTATTCGATTATTGTATCATTTAGTAATTCATTTACTGGCTCCAATGGAAAAAAAACACAATATATTTATGCTGGAGCACGGGTTCGTGCTTTGGCAGTTAGTTGAGTCAGGTTTTTTCATAAACTTTTCAGCAACTCTTTAATAATGGTTTTTCCCATAAGAATTATTAAGAACAAGAAATCTTTTTGACATTAATGTTATGACGTACGTAAAGCCGCGTCCGCACTGGCCGAACATGTTCGCCGAACAAAGTTATTAGTCTATAAACTTTTGTCTGTTCGTTGCTAACCTTTTAGAATGTAAATCATATGGACGGTAATTGTTTGATAGGAATGTTTGTTGATTTTTTGTGTTCACCACGAATGTTCGGCCAGTGCGGATGCCGCTTAATAGTAATATTTTGACGTAAAGTAATATTTTAGTACGAGAAAGAAGGGGGAATAATCTTAGATCACTTATTACATAATCGCTTTATAAAAATAATAATAAAAAAAAAAAAAAAAAAAAAAAAAAAAAACACAATTGACAATAGATTAAGAATGCTTCGCGAAGGGATATGCTTATACTTCAGATTGAACCTACAATCACACTGATGTCTCAGTGCCAACTGGAAAATATATGCCTAAATAGGCCTACTAAAACTGGTGTACCATAAAATTGTAAATTTCAGCATTGTGATTATTGCGAAACGTAATCGGTAAACCTTTTATTTATGTTTTCCGATCATACAATAAGAGAGGAAGGGAAATACCAAAGCAAGTTTCTGAGGGGGCGGGTTCTTTTGCGATGAGTCACATTCCACCCTGCTTGGGATTCGGTCGTCGAGGTCCCAGAACCAAAGAATGTCCACCCTGTACTTTCCGAGAGAACTATTGGTTAAAAAAATCCACCACTACAAATATTTCGAAATGCAAATGTAATACGTAGTAAGTGTGACAATCATTCAGTTGGTCTAAAGACTGAGTAGTGAGGGTTGTGGACATTGAAGAATTTGGGTTGTATTTTTATGTTTACAAGTGTTAGATTAGTGATATTGCGTAAAGTTTTAATCGTTCTTGTTCTGTTATCTTATAGTTAGACGAATTATGGTTAGTTTTATTTGAATTTTAAATAACTAATTGAAATGTGACTAATTAATTCATTTTTAGTTATACACAATAAATTCATGCAACTTTAATCTATATTTTCCGACTGTACAAAAGTAGTTTTAAATAGTGTTCCTAATTTAAAAGAAACCAAATTCGTTACGGAAATTATGCCAAACTGCATTTGGGAAACCCAAAATATTAATGCCGCCGCGCCGTCCGATTTTCAAACGGTGTTTGGAAAACCAACAACACTGGCTTATAAATACTATTATTCAATTTTAAAACAAACTTCATACCTAGCAGTTAAAACGAAATATACCTAAATAAGCTTATTTTACAAACACGTTTTATTAACAACAGTAAGGTTAGTCTATACTGCACTTTATATCAAACGCCGATTTTTCAATATTTAAACAGCCATTAAAATATAGTATGTATTACTTTCAAATTTTATGTTTAAACATTTTTTTTCAAATAAAATGGTTCCTTAAACAAAGAATCATTTAAATAAAAGTAGGATTCCTACTGACACAAGACTTACTAGTACTTATTAGTAGTATTACACTAGGCTGTTTCAAAATTGTAACATTGCTGTGAACAGAGTTAGGCCGCGGTAAATGTTTAGTCGTTTTACCTTACAATGAAATGCATAAAAATGTCTTAATCATAGCTCTTCTTTCCTCAAGAATCATAAATCATCAAATTGTCTCAATGTGAAACACCAACAATCGACAACTGACACTACAAAATCAAACTAAAATACTAAAGACGCAAATCGCAACTGAAAAATGAAGCGACTCTAAACGTCAAAAATATTAATCCTCTTCTGTTACAACAGAAAGAACCCCCCCCCCCCCCCCCCCCCCCGATTCCTCTGCCGAGCACCGCGCACCTTTCCGTTCCGGTGACGGGCGATATAGGTGGCTTGCCTGCCTGCCGCTTCCCTTCATGGGTGGCTGAGAGGAGTAAACAAATAGCCTACGGATCTAATTAATTCATTCAATATAACTACAAGTTCTGTAACAAGGATTATTTACAATGTAGGCTATACAAAAATTGCAATCTCTTTTGCAAACACCGTTATGTTATTTTTAATTTATTTAATTTTAGTTGATAAAGAAATAAAAAAAAACTAATTTCGGAACTTGCCACCCCTCAAACATTTGCCGCCCTAGGCCGCTGCCTACTCGGCCTATTTAGAAAATGGGTCCTGGACATACATCCACTTCGTCTGCTTGTTAAATAAATTGTTATTCCTAGTACAAAGTTGAAATTAAAATAAACTGCCGTAGCGTTTAGGCATTTTATGAGAAAAAGAATTAAAGTAGTGAAATTCGTGGCTATTTTACAGCTTAGGCCTACATATGTAACCTCCACAACATTTGTTGGTACTTGTGAACTTGTTTCTTATGCAGTTGAATTTGTTTACCAAGAAGCAGTCAAAAGATTAGGTCGACTATCTTTGGCGCTATACTTCTTTCATTTGTAGCATAATCATGTGTGTCATATCAATCATGTTATAGTCTTGTTTATCAACAACGGTTTTTTACCTGTGCTTGCTTAAAGTCAGCCATGTCACCGATGATCGCGGCGAACGTGTAAATCCGCCTGCGGCCGCGACGCTGTGTTAGATATAGATGTCTAGACGGTTTAACTTATGACTTATCGCTACCGTGAGGTTCGTTTTGAGTTAGTGAAAGTATTTCTTACGTATATACAGTAACAGTAACAAAAATAACCTAATCGCCGCAGCGCACTGCAAACTTGGCTGAGTACGTGTAGCAGGCCCGGTGTCGAGGCCGCTAGCGGAGATGCATTCGCCGCGATCATCGCCGACATCGTGATCATCGGCGAAATGGCCGACTTTAAGGAAGCAGAACTCAAAATCCGTAAAATTTAAAAACATGAAATTTTTTTACACTATGCTCATAAAATAGCCTTATTTCAATTATGTGTTTTTATTTAAGATACCAGTTCAAATGGCATAAAAAGTAGCTGGGTTATGTATAACAAACAAAAACTCATTTTTTTTGTTGGATAATCGGTTAAATAATCTCCTGCTTAACGTAGAAAATTCTTGGGCCCTTGGGGGGGGGGGGGGGGGAATTTCCCCCGTTTCCCCCCGTGGATCCGCGCCTGATTTATAGTTTTGTTACACTTAGCAGCTGTTGACATAAAATTATATTTCATTGCTAATGATGATTTTTTAGAAGGTGAAATATAAAATTTAACTTGTTTTTAACGAAAATAAAAAGACTAATCGGCAATCTACTAATTTAATACGTATATTCCATGTCTTATTCCCAGAAATATCTTTGAAAACATCAGAGGAAAACTCTTTACAATAAAGACAATACGCCCTTCAGTGGTATAAATTGAAATTTTTGTTTTACCTAAAGAATGTGTTTTAAGTTTTGCAAAGCATAACGTTATTAGTATCGTTCAATTTGTAATTTAATGACGATTAGAATGATATGCAACACTTAAGACTTCATTGAATTACATTTAAAAGTAGACGCAAAAACTATAGCGAAGTCAGGCTATTGCAATGCTTATAAATGGACCGCATCCGGTCCAAACATGTATGCATGCATGCAGGCCCGTTATTTTTCGTAGGCCCCGGCTGAGCCCTACAAGCTTTCAAAGTTTCAATGTTAATAGAAGAAGGATAATTGACCGAATCATTAAACAGCTGTTGGTAATAACAATTGTTAGCAAATCAGGAAGAATAGATGTTCCTGATCTATCTCACTTGTCTCACTTTGATCGTGAGACAACACGTAATAAAACATTTTAAACCAATTGGTTTATGATCAACTAACTGAACTATTGATTGAATTCCGACCAGTGGGCGATCCCTAGTTTTTTAAATTACGTCATAAAAACCTCTTTTTATTGTTATTAGTCCATAAAAATATAGATGTGAATGTTTATTTACATATTTTTGAAATAACCAATTGTATTTCGTGTATTATATCACGGTAGGCAAGAAATAGTTTTATTATATAGTACCTACTCTATGCCTAACGCATGGACATTGGTTAAAAACAAACAACTTAAGCACCACTGAAGAAATTATGAGGGAAGTAATATACACACTCAAACAGATTACAATGCATTTCTTATGGGAAATTGTATTGCGGCTTACTAGTTTAGTAATGCGCAGAATGACTACAATAACAAACTGTGTATGAAGCGAACAAGCTCGTCGTGGGTGGGGCTGAGTGAGCGGGGCGAATTAACTCGTCTTATAAAGGAATTAACGAACTAACCAACCTTTTTTTAGCCTGACTTTTCAGTGGGTCATATCCAGTTACCTAGTGTTCATATATTGATAACTAGCCAACCTGTCTATGCGTGCATTACCACAAAGAAAACCCGTTACCGTCGGTTCGGGAAGGAGCGAGCGGTGGCGGCAGCAGACACCGTCGTGGCCGGCTCGAGGTCTATTGTTTGGTGCGCTGACTGTGCCAGAGGGAAGAAATATACACTCGCCACTCAGAGGGAACAAATATACACTTGGCTCCCAGAGGGAAGAAATAAACAAACTGTTTAGTGAATTATATTTTAGAGTGTTTATTTGTTCCCTCTGTAATTTTGTCCCTGAGTTTTCTCTAGACTAAGTCTACGTTTTTAGTTTGGAGTGTACCAGAGGGAAGAAATAAACAGTTGTCTAGTAGAGGGAAGTAATATACACTTATAATTTTAGTGGAGGGAACAAATAAACAGTGCCAAATAAGAGGGAAGGAATTACGAGGGAAGAAATATACACACCCGTTAATTAGTGTACATAAATGGATTATAACTAGCCGACTTGTGTATGCGTGAATTACCACAAAGTAGAGGATTTTTAAGCTGTTCATTTAAACTGTCCGTAGCGGCCAGGATATGAGGAGCGGTGGCGGCGTAGACACCGTCGTGGCCGGCTCGAGGTCTATTGTTTGGTGCGCTGACTGTGCCAGAGGGAAGAAATATACACTCGCCACTCAGAGGGAACAAATATACACTTGGCTCCCAGAGGGAAGAAATAAACAAACTGTTTAGTGAATTATATTTTAGAGTGTTTATTTGTTCCCTCTGTAATTTTGTCCCTGAGTTTTCTCTAGACTAAGTCTACGTTTTTAGTTTGGAGTGTACTAGAGGGAAGAAATAAACAGTTGCCTAGTAGAGGGAAGTAATATACACTTATAATTTTAGTGGAGGGAAGAAATAAACAGTGCCAAATAAGAGGGAAGGAATTACGAGGGAAGAAATAAACCCTCCCAAAGAAATGAACAAACAATATAAAGGAAAGTTGAAGTCTTCAAAAAAAGAATATTACAAAAAAAAGATTAGCAATTCAAATAATGTTAATAAAACTTCCTGGATGATTATTAATTCTGAAGTGGGACCTGGTGCAGGAAAAATTCAAAACATAAACTTAAAAATAAATAATAATGTATGTTTTGACCCATCATTAGTATGTAATCAGTTCATTAATTATTTTACAAACATTGTAGATGATAATGTACTATCAAATCTAGGAAAAGTCAGAGATGACCCTTGTAGTACAAGAGGGGAAATTCTTTCATGTGAAAGGAAATTTAGTTTTAGCTTTGTTGATGAGAAGGAGATTGATAATATTATTCGCAACTTAAAAAATTCTTTCAGTGTAGGGTTTGATGATGTCCCTGTGGTACTCCTAAAAAAAGCTAAAACAGTTTTATTAAAGCCAATCACTCACCTAATAAATTCTTCTTTAATATCTGGTATTTTCCCAACAAAATTAAAGATTACAAAATTAAAGCCACTCTTTAAAAAAGGAGACAAACAAATGGTATCAAACTATCGACCTATTGCTTTGTTACCATCTATATCTAAAATGTATGAAAAGGCAGTTTACAATCAACTGGTCAACTTTTTTGGAAAAAATAATTTATTTGAAGATTGTCAGCATGGCTTTCGCTATGGACGGTCTGTTATTACTGCTGCTACAGACTTTATTGAATCCGTTATAGATAATCTAGACAACAGAGGTAAAGTTGCGGGTCTGTTCATGGACCTAAGCAAGGCATTTGATTCAATATCACATGATTTATTACTTTTGAAATTGAGTAAATTAAGAATTAGTAAAAATGCGCTGAACTGGTTTAAATCTTATCTCACCGATCCGATAGAAAACAATTTGTAGAAATCGTTTATCACAATAGCAAAAACTACAAAATTCCTTATCGTTCCTCAACTACAACTGTTAAATATGGGGTACCACAGGGATCCATTTTAGGACCCCTTTTATTTATTTGCTATTTTTAAGAGACTTCCCGCAGCTTAGTGATTTGAGTAAACTGTGCCTATATGCGGACGATACTAATTTGAAAATCACAGCTTCAACACTCGATGAATTAGAAATTAAAATTAATTCTGACCTACAAATTTTAAATAGCTTCTTTAATTCTAATAATTTACTATTGAATCTAGAAAAAACCAATATTGTAAATTTTCCAACTCAATCAGTTCAAAATGTAACTCTACCTAATGTTACCATCCTCAACCAAAAAATTGAAGTCAAAGACAGCATTAAATTTTTAGGATTAGAAATAGAAAACACACTCAAATGGAACCGTCATGTTGAAAAATTACTAACTAAAATTTCCTCTGGCCTCTACGCATTTATTAGGTTAAAAAAATATTGTGATAAAGAAACTCTGAAAGTTATTTATTTTTCTTACATCCATTCAGTGATATCCTTTGGAATATCATTGTATGGTGCAACAACAACCAATAATTTAAATGCCATTTTGATAATCCAAAAAAGCAATAAGAATAATTTGTAATTTAAAACCCAGAACTTCAGTAAAGGATCATTTCAAATCGGAACAAATAATGACAGTTTATGGAATGTATGTTTTTGATACAATTTTATCTATAAAAAATAGATTTCAGGATATGGAACTGGTTGGTAACAATCATGAACATAATACCAGAAATCAGGGATGCCTAGCCATAAGCACCCACAATTTACAACTTTTTAAGAAAAAACCTACATACGCTGGTTCAAAATTCTACAATATAATACCAAATGATATTACGGATGAGGTCTCAAGTAAGAAATTCAAAATCAAACTTAAGCAGTACCTCATCGACAAAGCTATGTATTCTTTTGAAGAGTTATAATTTTGAACTATTTTGTTAAATTCTGAGGTGTAGGCTAAGTAATTTTTATAACTATTTAACACTATTCATGTATGTATATAAACTACAAATGAATAAAGACATTTTGAATTGAATTGAATTTCGCTAACCGCTGTGTCGTGTGTTCGCAGGCACCGCCCAAGGACGGATCCTCCCTCAAGGTGGACGTGGATCCCAAGAGCCAGCGCCTGCAGCTGCTGGAGCCATTCGACGTGTGGGACGGAAAGGACCTCGTCGACATGACCATCCTCATCAAGGTCAGTGCAGTAGTCAGGCTGTCTACTGGTCAGGAAAAGTAGGGAAGTCGTAAAAAAGTCGGAAACGTTTTGAGGTCAGTGAAAAGTCGGGAATTTAAGTCTCATGTTGGAAAAACTCATTTTATTACAAAAATACAAAAATTTCACAGTATTTTACTAACTTTAGAAATGATTTTACATAATTTTACAAAATACGGGTGTTGAAACTAGTTTGTTGGTCAGGATGTTACAGAAAAGTGGTCTTGATAAGTCAGGAATTCCATTTACAAAATTTGGTAGATACTGAAGAGTCCAACCAGTGTCATCATCCATGTGATAAAATCCCAGCTTAAAACCACTTGATTTAAGTTTTAAAAACTTATCAAATGTCAAGTCGTACATGGAAAGTCTTTGATTGTTTTACTGTTAAAGTAAGTCAGTATTATAAACACATTCAATTATTTTCCCCAGGTAACATTAATAACCTTGTAATGTGTATAAGTCGGTATTATTTAAAGTTTTTCTAAACCAAGGTCAATTTTAAAATGTATTGAAATCTTTTTTTTGAAAATGCTAATTTGAAAAGTATCAAGTCTTTTATTAGAAATCAAGTTTAGCTTTTGAGGCTGATTTACACACTGCCAGTGGCTGGCATGCCAGTTGAACTTAAACTGGAAATGCAATGGCAAGCGGTGACTGGAAAGCCAGTGAACCGGGGCTTCAACAATGTGTCTGTTTACACGTTACCAGCTACTGGAATATTGTGGGTGTTTATTAGTATATAATAATATAAGAATCAGCTGTTAAAATACATATCTGTTTACACAATGCTGGTCAACTGGTGCCAGTCTCAAAATTTTTGTTCTGCTGGCGCTTCCAGCTACTGGCGCAACAGTGGCTAACTGGCCTCCCCAGCGACTGGAGAAGCCTGTTTACACGGCGCTAGTTGCTGGCATCCAGTGACTGGAAACCTCCACTGGAATGCTAGCTGGCAGCGTGTAAACCAAACTTTAAAGTCTCCTATGTGATAGTGAGATGAAGATAAATTTTATTTTCGCTGTGTAGTGAAAAAAAAAAAAAAAAAAAAAAAAAAAAAAAAAAAAAAAAAACAGTTCTATTTTACCTGTGAAATTTAATTAGCTCATTAAATATCATTAGTGTTAAATTATTCTGCACAAAGCTGAAAAAAAATTATTTATGTATATTTTAAGTGGAAGAATTCTTTTATAAATGTTTGCTAAATAGTTTTTTACCTATTTATCAATTGTGGGAAGCCACTCAAAATGGTCTAATTTTAGTGGATGCTGTAATTTTATGTGTGTTTGATAAAATCTGAAGACAATTATGGAACAAATATAATGATTTCTATGTTTGTGAAAACCATCAACAGTGCTATGAACTGTTATCGAGCAGTGTAGGTACCACTGGTGGTCTGAATGTAACACAAGTATTTCATCACCTTAAATTTTGTGATGAAACATGTTGATAAGCAACTAAAATGATAATCTCCCCGCAGGTGAAAGGCAAGTGCACCACTGACCACATCTCTGCGGCCGGCCCCTGGCTTAAGTACAGAGGACATCTAGACAACATCTCCAACAACATGTTTCTCACGTTAGTAGTCTCCGTTAATGTCGTTACTTTAATTTGTCAACCTTGCCCCGATAAGAAAAATCAGTAAATTCATCTGAGTTATAATTATTACGGGTGTGTAGTAAGAAAGGTGTGCAATTGTATACAAAACAACTTAACACGTTGACTGCTGAAAATCATGCATTATTGGTTACCATATGCTGAAAACAAATTTTATTGGTTTTACTTACATTTAGGTGTGTTATGATAGAAAAACCTCTAGGAAGACCATCCGGTAAAAATAAATTGTATTTTCGGCCATTTTAATTTGCGTCCACCATCGTGGACGCGCCGCAACTGGGGACGTCTTTCCACGCGATCAGTCACTAACTAATTTTCAGTTTTGCACAAAACTTTGCTAATTATTTAGATTTAACACAAGGATAATAAAACCATTGTAAAATGTAAAAAAAAACTTGTAAATTACTATGTCAAACCGCACCAGCCCACCCGAAAGTTGATCGTTTACCACTGTGGCGCATTGGCCTCGTAGTCAGGGTCATCGTCCTCCCCCTTGACGGTGTCGTACCGTACCTTGTCTAGATCCTGTTCATCTAAGGTTTTCGTCGTCTTACCTTTCTTCAGGCACTAAATTAAAACAACTTGGGCTATGAGGCAAATCCTTTTTGATGAAAACTAATGTAAACACTATTTACAAACCAACAAAGTTTATATAAACATATGTTACTACTGAAACACAGGAACCGAAAACGGCGTTGACAAAAATTGATGAAAACAATCTCCCCACATGCGCAATAACAGCCATTCACACCGCACGAATGCTGGTGGCACACTGACGTCGCTTAGCAACAGCAAATTTGCGTCCACCATGGTTGACGCACGCACCTGGCGCCGCCCCCCTGCGTCAACGATCGTGGACGCGCGCCGCCAATGTGTTAAAACAGAATCGTCAACAGACCTGGCTATCTTAAACCAGATGATATCAAATGATTAATATAAGCACCATATAAGTCTGTTTTATTTTGAGAAAATAGTTTGCATTAGCATCACAAGAAAGTTTGTATCATAAGAGTTTTATAGGCCTACTTCATAATTTTTAGTTTTAATACTTTTCTTATCACAAACCCTGTAAATTAGTATTAAAATAGTATGGACTGCTAACAAATTATGCACTTTAAGACAAATTTGGAAATAACAAAACCAGGATTAAGATCTTCCCTAATTCCAACATTAAAAATTCCAGGGCAGTTGGAAAACCTTTAAATGAATAGAAAATTATTGTTTTAGCGCAACAAATGCGGAGAACGGAGAACTGAACAAGATCAAGAACCGACTGACTGGAGAGTGGGGACCCGTGGCCGAAGTGGCCCGCGCATACAAGAAGGTGAGTAAAAATGCTACCGCCTGGAAAATTACAACATAAATTATATCCATACACTTAATAAGAATATATACTTCTGTCCTTAAAATTGTTTATCTTAATATTTTTTTCTGTGAAGTAGTTCTAAATTTTTTAACACGTTCGCAACTAAGTGGCTTCAGTTGTAGCCAAGATTATTCCTTTTTTATTCCCTGGGTTATTTGTAAGCTTTATTACTCTTGTAACTGTACTGCCTAGAGTTATCCTACTTGTATTGGCTTCAAGTAAACAAACCCTTAAGATTCAGAACGTGTAATTTTCACAGAATTAGTTCTCAACCCTTTGTCCATGCCGTAGTTTGGTAAAAAATACGCTGCAGAATTAAAATACCCAAACTCTACATTTAAGAACATTATTTCATTTGACAATGTGCTATAATTCACAGAGTTTCATAGCACCATCAGGCATAAAGATTACAACGGATTATATTTTTACAAAAAACAAGCAATGTACAAAAGCAATTAATTGTAAGCAATTCCTGCCCCTACCGAGTGGTCAGAAGACATGATGTATCATTCCCATCTTCACTAGTTATTTGTGTCAGATAAAATGAATCATAAACAGGGTTTAATAGTATTCACAAAGAGTGATTTATCTTTAGAAAAAAGATTAATGATTAGTTTTATGGTAAAGCGGTTGAATTGAGTATTTATTTTCTTTCAATATACAAGTAGATAGCCTACAATGCTTTATCCATCTTGACTTTGCTCAAGTTTTCCTCACTGCGCATTATGTAAAACAGTGTCCACCATTACCAATTTTTCCTGGTGTACCCCTAAGCGTACTACAGGTTGGAAACCACTGGATTAGAGCGAGTGTTTTGAAACTCACTAGACTAATATATTTGCGACGTGGATCCCGCCGAACATTAGTTGCAACCTGTTGGGGTGGCAAATTTTGAAACCATAACTCAGTCGAAAATCTTTTCGCATGTGGAACTAATCACCTTCCATTTTGTCCGTCTTTTTAGTATTGTTTTTCCTAAGTAAATATTGAAAATACATAGAGTTTAAAAATATCTTTTACAAGACGAAACCTTTCATGATTAGAGCTATCAAGTGTAAAGTTACTACCACAGGTAGTAACTTCCATGCTACTTCCATGGTATGCATCCATGGAAGCTTAGTCATTTTTTATTACCGGAAACAAAATACAAGAATTCAAAAGTACTATACCTGTAGCATACTAAAGTTAGGATTTTACATTTTTTTTTAAATTTCAGGATGGGAGGACAGCCTTTAAAAAAATGCTTAATCAGTGAATTGCACTTGTGTATAACGGTTCTAAAAAACTTATCAGCATTAAAACTTTCTGATAAAATGAATGTTTTGAACAGTAGTATACTCGTTGAATTTAAAAATAATTGAAACATACTTAAAACTTTTTTTTAAAACGATCAATGTATTCAATTTTGTTCTATGAATAACTAAATTACAATATACAATTTTTACACTCATGTTGCTAAATGTTGTTTTGTCGCAGGCGGGTGTCAATTGGGTGGCGGTGGGAGACGAGAACTACGGCGAGGGCAGCTCCAGGGAGCACGCGGCGCTCGAGCCCCGCCACCTCGGCGGCCGCGCCATCATCACCAAGAGCTTCGCGCGCATCCACGAGACCAACCTCAAGAAGCAGGGTGAGTAGACAGTCGTAGTGCACTCATCTTGAACAATGATCGTTGCGAAAATACCCAGAAAAACTGGAGGTATCATGAATTCAGTCGTTTCTTTATAGAATAAAGATTTATCACTATACAAAGGACTGAAAGGAGTAACCCCAAGAGAACTCAAACCAAAGTCAAACAACGACAAAGTTGGACGACAACAAACCTGGATGATAATTTGGTCCACATTTGGCGGATGCACAAAGCAGATTTTGTTCAGGCTACTATTATTTTAAAAATTGTCCAATTTTGTCACCTGATTCATACGACAAGTCTGGACTAATCTATCTTCTTATTTCTATAAGGGTTTCGTCTGTTACGTCCCTTTTTCTCGCGACCTACTGAACCGATTTTTAAGATTGTCGTGTCATCTAAAGCTTAGGATATACACTAGTGACGAATCGTAATTAAAAAGGTCATATTGTTTAGGGCTTCGCCCCCCTTGCCTTTGATTTATTTCAAGCGGGCGCTTTAAAATGTTAACCAACTTTTATTGCAAGTTCTTTAATGTGAATTGTAATATAACAGTTGATTACCTTCAGATGAATTTTAAAAGCCAGATAGTAAACAAAAATAGATCTCTGTCACTTCATAATCATCATTCACGTACTGTAGGTGAATTTCACTCATACAGAATCATAAAATGCACACTTTGCGCACGGGCCACCTCGTTTAACAATGTTGAAAAAATGTTCCAATTTTGGCACTTGTTGTAGTTGGAACTTACAATTTAATTCTGTCCAACTTTGTTGCCATCCAACTATGGCAGCGTGTGATTTAAAAGGGTCCAAGCTTGTCGTCGTCCTACTTTGACAGTGTCCTACCCCTGGTAGCAACAACAAAATAATAGGGATGGACGGGTCTCGAAATTACGAGAAATTTTCAAGAAATTTTTAATCTCGTTAACCGAGACGAGATTTTATTTTGATCGAGATTTTTCGAGACGAGAAATAATTCGTGAATAACAATAAAACCGGGTATAAATAATCTACGAATTTAATACTGCAAAATAAATTATTTTGAAGCAATGTGAAGTATTTTATTTTCCTATCCTCCTCACAACTTCAAACTTAAATTGCCATCATAAACGTCGGTTGCACTTCCAAGATTTGGACTGGACTGGAGAGTGGGAGAAGGCTCTACGGCTGCATCTGCACGGACTGTTAGTGGTACTGACGATCAACAGGAGTGGGCGGAGTCAACATAGCTTCTGATTTATAAAATAATTCATTTGTTTGATAAATCTTTAGAACATTGGGAAAACTTTATAAACAATAAACAATCATTATTTGACATTTAATTGCCTCAAGAAGATTATTTAAAACTGATTCAAATAATTTTTGACAAATTTAAGAGCTGTTTTGACATTAGCAGTAAGAAGAGTAGTGACAATCAGATGAATGACAAGAGACAAGAGAGCCAATCAGGTTGAATAATGGCTAACCTCAAATATCCCACGTAATACATAATTTAATTTCCTTTCACACTCTTAGCAGAGTTCAGCTATTTTAAGCCATAAATGCTTAAAATCGGCTGATGGTTGATTTTATTTCAAGGTTTGGATACTAAAAAAAAAAAAAAAAACTGAATAGGCCTATTAACAACAATTGTTGAACAGCAATAAATAGGTCGTGTTGAATACATAGAAAATCAATGGTCTTACCAGAACCATACAGGCTTCATGGCTACACTAATGCTTGCCTTTATTCAGTTAGGAGCAAATAAATAAAAACCTTACCACTAGCAGACGACAAATGGACATATCAAGGGAATTACATGAATTCAAAAGCAGTGAAAGTTATGTATACAGGACTTAAATAGTTTGGAGAAATGAAAAGGAATAGCAAACAAAATGAGAGCTGAAGATTTTCTTATGGACAAAGAAGAAGAGAGAGTTGAAAATTAAAATCCTCCAATTAAAAGTTATTTCTTGTTAGCCTCCCGGTCTCTAGGTCTCTAGTAGGGGTCTGCGGTGCACCGAAAATTCGGTACAGGTACGGTACAAGGCAAAATACCGTCATCGGTTCGGTACGGTTAAAGGCATCGGTACAAATCCGGTTCGGTACAGATTACAAAAGTCAAAATTATTAATGTATCTACTACTTATATATTTGACTTTAGAAAAACGGAATTAATTAATATTTTGTCGTTATCTCTTTGTTTTTATGGATTAACGCATAAAAAGAATGACTTGACATCGTCGCTCAGCAAAGTCAACTGACGAACGATGTAGTCGGCGTTCGCCGACTGCCGAGTCCACGGATAGGAATGCAGTTTACAATTCGTGGTCCAACACCATTTAGACAATCATGTTCTCGTTGCCAACAGCGCTCATAGCGGCTGATCAAGTACATTAGCTCTTTATTCAGTGACAACTACAACAAACTACAGTGATATTAATGCTCGCCGCCAGAGACGCTAGCGTCAGTAAGGACAGTTGTTTGATGAGAAGTGACGAGAACTGTCGACTGCCGATTGAAAAGATTTGTCCTAACCTCTAAAGTGACCCGGATTGGCGGATTAGCCGAATGCAATATTAGGAAATAATACACGACCGCTTTTCGCAAAGAGTAAGACCACCCAAAATCTGTTTGTTCCTATGAATTTATCGATCAAAGAAAACTAGGAACATTCCAAATTTTTCAATTTGTTTAGCCAACACATTTTATTGGCTTTATAGTTCATATTTTATTGGCTTTTAAAATCATTATATATGTTCTTTCTAGAGGTTTAGATGTTGTATAAACGTACTCTTTGGCGTTTACTTTCTCTTTGTACTTTGCCTACTCTTGTTGGATTGGTTCAATTGGTTATTTTATTACGTTTGCTCTGTCTCTAGTCACAGTCACAGTCAGGCTCACTAGCCTACTAATACATCACGTCTTTGTTTAATGACAGTTGCCCTGGAAGTTTTATGAAATAAGTTTAGGATTTGAATTTAAGAAAATGTGAAGCACAAACCGTTTAGTAGTAAATAAATAATTAATTGTAATCATGATTGATTCTAACACTGGCGGTACCGCTCCAATGATGGCATCTGCCGCTTCCACAATAGGCCTAGCCTACTGCAGCTACGAACGCCTGCTAAAAATGGTTTTGAGTTCCGCTTTGATTTTTTTTTCATTAAGTTAAAAATTATTTTGTTCTTTTATATGTTTAGGCGACGAATTGAAAAAATACTGATACAGCATGTAGGCTATGGGCTTTTGTTTGAAAATCTCTATGTTTGCAAGTTTTTTATCACCCAAAAATAACTTAAATCTGTTTTCAATTATTGTTGTGATGCTGCTACTCACTTCATGTTAATTTTTACTACATAGCATTAAACTAATATCACCAGCATACATGCACAAGTGTGAAGTGATTATGATATTTTTCCTATTAAAGTTGTAACCTAGCAAAATATGTTAAATGAGGTAAATAAATAGGTATTTGAAGTGTTACCCATCGATATTAATACCGCTAGGCCTATATTGATAACGCGTACCGTACCGTACCGATTTTGTACCGAGAACCGAGGTACACAAAAATTGTACCGTACCGAACCGTACCGACCTGAAAATTGCTGTACCGCAGACCCCTAGTCTCTAGGCTCGTGATTCAAAGTTAGTAGGCATCTGTGAGTGAGGAAAAGCTCTTACTTGGAAACATTTTAAAGTAGGTTAATAGTGAAAAGTGTGAAACATGAAAGTGAAAAGTGAAGTAAGTAACTGTAACAGATGATTCTCTTTTTATGTTTTATTAAACGTAGGTCGGTAGGGTTTATGGTGAGCCTATATCTTCTCAACCTTTTTATTAGGTACATTCCTTTATAGGCCTAGACCTTTTGTTAAGAAAGTGACTTTTTTAACTTCAGTTTATTAACATAATCAGCAATTTACAAAGAAATATTTGTTCCTTCGCATTATTCAGGATTAACCATGTTACAAAATCAGATTAAAATCCCGAACGCACATTTCTCGTAATAGGCCTATATGAGAGGGAAAATCTCGTCTCGATCTTGTCTCGAAAATAATTGAGAATTAAAAATTCTCGTCGTGAGAATTAAAAATTAAAGGTCCCTTCTCGAACTGAAAATCCAATCTCGTCCATCCCTACAAAATAATAATACTAAATGAGATTTTTTAGTTAAGTTACTTTGCTGCATTTATGTTGTATTGAAATTTTACATGTTTTGCTACTCCATTGTTTGTTTTGCTATCTTTACAATCTCCGTATCATTGATTATGTGATTGAATTTGTCAACTTTATTACGACTTTCAAAATTTTTGTTTTGAAGATTTCTCTTTGAAAATTTCAGATGGCCACATTTTTTAAATAGTTGCTGGAAATTGTTTTTATTTTTCTGAAATTTGACTTTTATGCTAAAAATATTCATACCGAATTTGAACTTAATACAACAATCCATTAAAAAAATTATTAGGGGAATAAGAACCTAATGAAAATTTACCATGGGAAAACTGAATATTTGAAATATGCAACTAGGTATTATACTAGGTTTGACTCAATTCTCGACTTGAACTTCGACTCGCCTAATCCAAAAATTTTTTATAATTTCATGGCTAAACAATTTATATTTAAAATTCAAAAAATTTAAATTGATAACCGTTGCTGTGGTATTAGGGAAGCGAAAATTAATGGCGTTATCTAGTTTTGTCTAAAAACGAATCAATACTTGCTCAGGGAATTTTATTTTTCAACCAAAAGATGTGTTTAGTCAAACAATTTATGAAAAACTGTTTAAATTCTATGAAATAATGACCATTTTTTATTTATTTATTTATTTATTTTTATTTATTTATTATTATTTTTTTTTTTTTTTTTGCCTTGTAAATTATATTTTTGTGACGTAATTTATGAAGGAAAGCAAGATATCTCGCTGGCTGTGAATATTAAACCTTGGTCGTTTCTTTGAGATTAGTTAAACTATATGAAACCCCTATCTGTAGTCCAGTTTCTACTATGTTAATATGATTCACTGTCTCTTTGTAAGTAAGTTAGATCATTGTAGGCCTATATTTAAGGACCTTAAAATCCTCTCTGTTGTCTGTACATATATCATTGTTTAATTTACATTAGGACTAATTGGAAACAAGTCAGTGTTCGGGGAGTAGTCCATATATATGGACCCGTTCAAGAAGTCTGATAAATGTGCCTAGAAGTAGATTATATAAAACTGATACCTTTGTAATTATAAGATCTAGCAAATTGTATAATAAACTGCCTGGTGAAGTGCATGACCTTAATGACAAAAATGTTACATAAAAACAATTTTATCATTTTTAACAAATAATTGTTTCTACAATGTAAATGAATTTATGAACACAAACTGGACTTCCTTGAATAAGAATAAGAATAAGAATAAGAATCCTTTATTGTCATTAAACACAGTTGTGTAATAGACATGGTCAATAAAATAAGTCGGACACGACTTACAAACATGGTAATAAAACATACAAACAATTCATGAAAGACTAGGCTAAATATTTTTAAAATCAACAAAATCTGACTTAGGTAAAATGGGTTTTAACAGCACATTTATTTAAAATCTTTAAAATCATCAATAGTTAGTTCAAAAAATTCCTTTACTGAATATAAAGGATGCTTTAGCAACCCATTGGTCAAAACCAATTTAAAATGAGCCAAAGATTCAATATTTCTCACATTAACAGGAAGCTTGTTGAAAAGTCTCAGACCAATTACCTTTGAACTTTTAGAAACTTTAGTCAATCTACAAAAAGGAACTTCAACATTATTTTTAGATCTAGTGTTATGACCATGAACATTTAATCTCTTTACTAAATTAACTGATTCTTTCTTAACATCTAATAGCACATACAAAACATACAAACTAAACACAGTTAAAATATTTTCACATATAAAGATGGGCCTACAATGATCTCTGTAGTCAGCACCTGCTACAATTCTCACAGCCTTTTTTTGTACTAACAACACATCCTGTGCCCCAGCAGAGTTTCCCCAAAGGCAAATACCGTACAATAATATACCTTGAAAGAAGCTATTGTAGGCTAGCCTAAGGTAAGTCTTTGGCACATTCCTGTTTAATGACCTTAATAAATAGACAACTCTTGATAGTTTATTACAAATAAAATCTGTATGATTATGCCACGTTAACTTTCTATCCAACACTATACCTAACAATTTAACATTACTTAACTGATCACAGACGTTTGAATCACTAGCCTTAATATTCTTATTACTAAATACTATTGTTTGAGTTTTGTCATTGTTAAGTACAAAGCCATTTCTACCAAACCAATCAGATACACTACTAAGGGCATTACTAGACTCTATATTTACAGTATTTACATTTGGACTAGAATTAAACAAGGTTGTGTCATCAGCAAAGCACACAGTTTTACATGGGACATTCACATCAATATCATTGACCATGATTAGGAACAGTAAAGGCCCAAGCACCGATCCTTGAGGTACCCCACACGAGACATGGCGTTTATCAGATAGCTTATTATTGACAGAGACAATCTGTTCCCTATTTTCAAGGTAAGACCTCAAGAGTGACAAAGCTGTACCTTTAATTCCATAAAATTCGAGTTTGGTCAAAAGTGTTTCATGACAGACACAGTCGAATGCTTTACTGAGATCACATAAGGTGACCCCAGTATCGTTTCTCATTTCAAAATTATTATGTATTTCATTTACAAGATGAGAGACAGCCTGAATTGTAGATTTCCCAGCTCGGAAACCATACTGAGAACAAGAAAATAGAGAATTCATTTCAAAAAAGCTGTACAACTGACTATGAATAATTCTCTCTAGTACTTTGGCAAATATTGGTACCAAAGAAATTGGCCTATAGCTAGCAGGAACATCTCTAACGCCTTTCTTAAAGATAGGAACTACTTTAGATAATTTCATCTTAGATGGAAACATACCTTCAGTGAGACACCGATTGAAACAAAAGGTTAAAGGCTCTAATATCACAGGTAACACTGCCTTAAGCATATCACTAGACAGGCCATAAACATCACGACTTTTGGAACTTTTCATGAACTTAACATGTTGCACCACTTCTTCACATGACACTATCTTCCAAACCAAGTTGAGTGCTGGAACATCTTTGGCCTTCAGAAGTTCAGCTGCTGCAGATGGGACGCCCCCGGACCTCTCAGCCACCTCCAACACCGAGTTGATGAAGAACTTGTTGAAGTCATCAGGCTCCACAGGTATACGAGGTTGATGTCGACTAGTTGTTTCTTTACGGATGGCCTCCCAAGCTGCCTTACACTTGTTGTCCGATTTCTCGATGCAATCTGCCACATACTCTTTCTTTGCAGTTTTCAGCTCTTGTTTATATTTTTTCCTATATTTAATTAATGCTGAATGGGATGCTGGAGTGTTAAGCGTTCTATGCTGATCGTGGAGAGCTAAAAGGTTTTGCCTACTCCTTCTCAATTCTTCATTATACCATTTTTGGCTGGTTTTTTTAGGCCTACTAGAGTACCGCTTCATTACCAGTGGAAAACATTCATTGAAACCTTTCTCAATTTGATCAAAGAATAGGTTGAAGGTTTCTTCGGCATCTTCACCTTGGACTAACACTGACCAGTTTACACCGCTTAAAAATTGAACGTAATTATCAAGTCTAGGTTTAGTTATAGGCCTATGGTAGGTCACTGACTTGTGCAGAATATTATTTTCACTAGAGTTTGTTCTTATAGGGGCCAAGCTAAATATTACCGCTGCATGGTCCGAAAGACCGAATTCCTTCACTGAAGTGTGATACGTTCCATGTTCAAAATCAGTTAACACATTGTCCAGAACTGCTTTTCCTCTTGTAGGCGTGTAGTTGGTAAAATGAAGGTTGTACTGCCTCATGAGCCTAGCAAGCTCTCGTTGAATTGGTTTGGTATGTTCAGCCACCAAATCAACATTATAATCACCACCCAGTACTAGGCGAAGGGTAGATTTTCAAGAAAGTAGGTCTAACAGCTTTTCAAACTGACCCAAAAATATCTGCACATCCCCATTGGTAGACCTATACACACTAACCACTACTATATTGCTCTCAAGTATAACTGCAGCTACTTCAAGATGTTGTGTACAGCAGAAACTACTCACATCCATAACTTTGTATTGAATTCCATTCTTTACATATATGGCTGATCCACCATGAACCATGTCTTCACGTGCATAAGAAGTAGCTAAATGGTAATCCTTTAAGTGGTAGAAACCCATTTCTTCTGGCTTAAGCCAATGTTCAGAGATGCATATTATATCACTATTTGTTTCACTTAAAACTACATCCAGTTCCAATGTTTTATCCCTGATGGACTGAATATTCAGAAATATCACAGAAGGAAGAGTACTACTGGTAACTGAAATATTTGACACTCCATCACAAATGCTTGAGATAGGCCTAGAAACTCTAGTTGACATAGGCTTATGTTTTTTATTCCCTGTAAGTACAGGCCTACATTTCTTGGCAACTGGTTTCACAAAACAGTCATT
Organism: Neoaliturus tenellus; assembly: GCA_030545055.2. Lineage (NCBI taxonomy): Eukaryota > Metazoa > Arthropoda > Insecta > Hemiptera > Cicadellidae > Neoaliturus > Neoaliturus tenellus. The sequence continues at coordinate 18,483,028 of CM061534.1, forward strand.
CACTAGATTCTCAGGGCAGTTTTCTATAGGGCCTATACTAAAAAAACACTTTCTTTATGGCCCATTGGAATAGGTTGCTTAGCTACTTCACCAGCCAACTGAATATCATTTACAAAGTCCCAAATTCGATTGACTAGATACACTTTACCTAACCGGTTAAGGTGGAGGCCATGATGAGTATGAAACCTTGCACCAATAATACTCAAGTCCACTAACCTGACATTGCCAAAGTGTTTACATACTTTCCGTAACTGTTCATTTGCCTTTTTAACCTCTTCATTGACACAGGACCATTTTGGAAGATCATAGCGATGGGGAATATTAAAGACTAAAACGTTAGTGTTTCTTAAATCTTGTAAGCGTTGTTTCAATGATCTCACTAAATTTTTTGTTTCATTGGAGGCCACGTCATTAGTACCTGCTGCTAAAACAGCAACATCCTCCATTTTTAGGTCTGAACACAAGGCTTTGCTTCCTTCCATTACTAGATCAAACTTAGCCCCTGGCTTTAACACACCAGATATGTTGTGTACGCTTCTTTGCCTAAGTTCATCTGTTACAAACCTACCCTGGCTATCCGAGAAGCATTTAATTTTCACTTTTTTTGGAATTCTTGGTTCTTCTTTGTTGAGCTCCGAGCCAGTAGATTTTGGTTTCATGATGTGTGAAGAAGTAGGACTAGGCTGATAATCTACCTCACAAGCTTTGTTCTCCTCACTGAGCAATGAAAGGGCATCAAATCTGTTTTGTAACGGTGGAAAGGCATTAACAGTAATTTCATTGGAACGTTTCTCCAGTCCATTTTTCACATGACGATTTTTCCTTGGAGGCACTGTCTCCCATCTTCTTTTATCATTTTGAGCCATCAATTTGTTGTCGCATAAAGTTTCAGTCACGATTTTGTTGGCGTTACACTCGTTCTGGTTCTTCTCTTGAGCCCTTAGTAGGTTAAGTTTTTCCGTTTCTAATATTTTTACTATTTTTTCAAATGTTCTAATTGAGTCCAGCATTTTCTTTGTTTCTTCTTTGTATATGACACAGCCATTACATGATTTAATTGACACATCTGTATCACTAGGCCTACTTTCCGCTTCTAGTATTATATTATTTTTGCATTGTTTTTCCTGATTTAGTTTAACCTCAAGGGATTTTATCTGTGATAAAAGATCGTTCTCTTTGGCTTCAAATGCCTTTTTCTGCGCTATCATACACTCTTCATTTTGTTTCAATTTATCTTCAAGTTCAAGTATATACAGAGAATTTTTATTTTTTGCCTTGTGAATTTCTTGTTTTAATAATTCATTTTCATTAAGGATGGAATGGTTTATCTCGTCAGCCAGAGATGAACAATTAAATGAGTCTTGTGAACTATTACCGGTAACATTAGTTTCAGATTCTATACTTGGGTCATTAGAAACGATTAGTCGGCATTTCAAGCACTTCCATTCATCTATGGAGTTGTCATTCTCCATAACTTTAACATCATGGAGACTTAAATTGGCACATTTAAAATGAATCCAGTTACTACACTCCCCAGTACACAAGATCCCTGCTGACCTCACATTTTTATCACATGTCCCACAAGGGTATTTGCCCATCTTTAAGTTTTTTGCAAACTGTTATTGAACCAAAATGGCATTTACCAAGTAAAAAGGCAATGAATATTGGGTCAAGTCCTATTCCTAACAACCAGTGAGCCTAGGCCTTCCTTGGTCAAAAACGCTAAACAAGGCCTGAAGACTAACGTATAGCCTAGAACTACTTGTGAAACATGTACTCTGTTTATTTATAACAAGTACACATTTGATTTATCCAACACCATAAAGAACCATTTGGAACAAGTTTATGGCATGCCAATTAGTGTAGTGAGTTCTAAAAATTAATTCAGCAGTTGCCAGGCGGTCTAACCTCAATTCAGCGCAGCAGTAAAAAACAAGACTTCAATATTCACAGAACTCCGAGATTAATGTCCCAGTCGTTTAATTAGAATATAATTCGGACTTTCTATTAATTTCCTTGAACAAATTTAATTAGAATATTAAAAATTCACAATCTTAAAACTCACTATGTAGAATTCACGTCAATCCATTACGGAAGTCAAAGACCAACCTTGGATTTTAATACAGTTAAGTAGTCTTGTGAAATAAGATGTTTGTGTCATTATTATTCTGACATGCCAATGTATTTGTCATGAATATTTACTGGCAAATAAAGAGTTCTGAGTTCATTGTTGTTCCAGGACTGCTGCCGCTCACGTTTGAGAACCCTTCGGACTACGACAAGGTCCAACCTGGGGACAAGCTTTCACTGTTGGGTCTCAAGGACTTGGCACCGGGCAAGGTAAGGAGAAAGTTTTTGAACCATGGTTTTTTTTTTAACAGGGACAACAGCATAAAATTTGGCCTCAGGCACTACAGGTCAACCCATTTTAGGTGTTTTGTGGTTACCATTTGTGCTGGAATTACTTTTACTCTCCAGTTCACTCAGTTGCGTTGATATGAATGTTTGTTTACCTTTGACAATCAACCTACAATTCAGTTATTTTTTACATTTTGGCAATTGTGTTTTCATTTTATACTTTGATTTACAAGCAGAGTGAATTATTTCCGGCCTCTTCCAGATGCTACCTTGAGTGGTTTTGTCACCCCCACTACTGGATGTATGGTGACTGTAAAAAGTTCATGGATAATATAATATTTTATTTCCACATTCTTCAAAAAATGTATGACCCATACCAATGACAAACTGAACCGAAACTCCATTGATGAAATTGCAACTAACTCATCACTAATATGCATGATTTTTTTAGCGAATTTCCCTATAGGGAATATGCTATTACGGTAGTAGCCATGGTAAGACGTAAGCCCGGGACCATGTTTCTTTTAATACATTTTGTTACATTTTGAGGTCCCCAGAGGCCATCAATACGAAAGGTTCATTTTCTTTTTTTAACTTCCCCCATAAAAAGGGCTTGTAACAGGTTATTTTTTTGTTATTTTTTTGCTCTTGGTTATTTTTGTTATTTTTTTAGAATTTGATTATTTTTGTTATTTTTGGGGGAATTTTGGTTTTTTTATGCCAATTAGGTTTTTATTTATGGATTTGGTTGGAGCTCGGAAAAACTAAATAAATGTTTAAAAAAGGAAAAAGTAAAAAAATGAATCGGGAATAATTTTTTTTGTTAAAAATTTTGTTAAATATCATTATTTCTTTAGTTGATGATTACTTACCTAGTTCAAAAATATCCTACAGCATTTTTATTGCCTATATATATTTAATATCCCGATAAAACGCCGGTTTTCGGAATTTTTAGCGACATTTTGGGTTTATTCAAAATTATTTTTTGGTTATTTTTTATCATTTTGGTTATTTTTTTTATTTTTATTAACCTTAAGAACTGTTACAAGCCCTGCCATAAACACCCCAGGGTTTCTGCCTTGGGGGTATTGCAAGTAGGTATGGGAAAATCCATACCCAGTGCGCATGTAACTAAATTGCATCAATTATGGAATTTTTCATTTTCCCCATAAACCCCGTAGGAGTCTTGGGGTTGAGTAGGTAGGTTCGCCCCCATATGGGTGCTCTAAGTAAATATAAGTTAAAACCTACCTACCTAGTGAATGTACATACCAAATTGGATCAATCATGTCAATAAATAAGTGACATACAGGGTTTTGTTAATTCCCCATAAGAATAACATGGAAAACCTATCTTTGGATTTTCTCCGTAACCTGTTAAGCCATGTTAAAAATTCAAAATACTAAATTGTTTGTTTTTTAAGCTCTTTTAAATGGTTTTAGTTAAAATTGATGAATTTTGTAAACTTATGTCCCAAAATCCCAAAAACCGATTTTTGACTCTTTTGAAACCCCATAAAACCCCGTTCCCATAGCCCGATAATGCTGGTTCGCGAACTCCTAAATTTAAACTTGATCCTACACCTTCATACCAAATTTCATCAAAATTTGAGGTTTCTGTCAAAAGTTATCAGTACCACGGACACATATATATATATATATATATATATGAAAATTATTAACGAATGGTATTTTTGGCCTCTGGGGACCTATAAATGGAAAAGTAACATGGTACCGGGCTTAGGTCTTACCATGGTTACCACCGCAATAGCGTATTCCTTAAAGGAAAATTCGCTAAAACCGATAAACCGAAAACCAACATATGTTATCAATTCTTGGGTATCGGTTTTTTTAAAACCAACAAACAACTTTAACAACCGACCTCTTCTTAATTTTTATTTTGAAAGATACTACTATTTTTCACTGATGTATAAATTAAGTAAGACACATACTTCTAAGGCTTTGTAATAGTGACTGAAAATTGACAAATTTAATGTCTGTCCAAGATCACCACAACCATCTAAATGTAGACTAGTATAGTAATTTAAATATATACACAGTGTAACCATTGAATATTCCATAAAATTAATAATATTTATTAGATACTACTAAATATAAACTTACTTACGTTTTTTGCTATTGGATGGAATTATAATTGAACTACAATTTGATATTTTTGTGATTATTTACCAACCTTTAATGGGTGCCGATTTTGGAGTTGAAACAGCTGGAGGGTCTGGAAAGGCCGATCTTCCATCGTGTTGCTCTCAAGGGGGTGGTTGTAAGGCTGAGAAGCAGAGGACGTCCATGTGTGTGTCCATCTGGTGTGGCTGTTTCAACTTGTAGAGAGGATTGTGATAAAGAATCTAGTAGAAAGTTTGTCAGAGAGTCAGCTGTGAGTAGCCTCGTTGGACACCTAGCGGTGTTCGTTCCACCCACAAGGGGTGAACAAATACTTCCTCTAAGGTGTAGGGGCCTTAAGTCTCGATAACCATACCAAAAAAAACCACCCCCCTTAGGGTATCGGTCAGTGCACTTAGGCCCAACTATCCTATTAATATGTCACGGTAATAGGGGTACGATAATAAAGGGATAGGGAGACAGGGTGGCCAGAAATGTTGGGGCTGAAGAAAAATTTAAAGTCCTTGAATGTATATGAAAGGTTATAATTGAAATGGGGGTTAGAAAAACTAACAAATGGAATCTTGAAAATATATTAATTGTAACCTTTTAGGAAGTGGTGCAATGATGTTTTGAAAAATTAAATTTTTTTTCTTTGGTATACATGGGATTAGTCAAAAGACGAGATATTTTCATAGGACTGGGATAGGTCATCAAACAGAACCCCTCTCTTAGAGCCATAGGCATTTAATGACTCTTAGAGCCGTAATAACATTTAATGACTGGGGAAAAGTCCTGAAAGTGACCTTTTGGGCCACCTTGGTGTGGGGGCTGTGTGTCATGTAGATAAAACGACTTGTGAATAGGTTAAACATTGAAGTATGTAAAATCGTGAATTTTTCCATCTTTTTGAAGACTATCTGCAACAAAAGAGAGAAAAAAAAAAAAAAACACATTATGATATTTGACTTTGAAAAATTCCATATTAGATGAGAACATCCTAAAGCATACTAATTAATTTATTCCCGAAAATTTGAAAAAATATTTAGCTGGACTATGTAATTTGGTATTCAAGTCCTATTATCAAACTTTCTTCATAAGCTGAAGATGGCTTAAGACAATAAGTAAAAATATACTAATTTTGACAGAAAATTATTTTGGTTACCAATTAATACACACTGAAAATGATTCATTTTTTGGCTGAACTTTAACATTTAAAAAAAAACAAATACAATATTTCCCATTTAACAATCTGTATAAAAGTTTTAGCTAGACTAAATAAAAAGTGCAAATGGGAAAGTTATTTTTATTTTTCTACCCAATATAATAAAAAAATCTAATTGTCAAATATTTTTTTTTTTTTTATTTAATCATGTTTGAGTTTTCCATTTTTCCTCCAGTCATTTAGTATTAACTTTAAAAATTATATTACACTCTGTTTTTTCTCCATGGAACAGAAAATATGGGTAAAAGTAAATTTAGTTTCTTTGTATTCTCTATCATAAATGCTAATGAAATATTGAAAAAAAATTACCTGATATACTGCATCGTCCACTGAATAATGATGGCCTTCTACTTCATTACGTGCATAAAGTCTATGCTATAAGTAATTTTTTGGAATATATGGTTACACTGTGTCTACTTCAAACGGTGCTTAAACATTCATGTACTTTGTCAGGGAAGTTGCTCAAAGAATCTTTTTGGTCACTCTGTGAAGAGCTACATTTTTTTGGTGAATTTATAATAATTATCTATGGACTAGCCCAATTCACATTTGTATAATAGGTTAACGCCTACATGTTTTGCCATAACAATAAAACTTATGGTAACTTTTACAATGATTTGCTGAGATTCATTTTAATAAGGGCAATATTCTTTACGTGTAAAAAATAAATAAGAATTGTACCACTATTTTTATTTTATCCCCACTAAAATGTTATAGTAGTTTTAATATAATTTTAATTCTTTTCTACTTTTTATATCTAGCATAGAAACTTGTACAAAATATTTATCTAAATCCACAAAACAACCCAACTGAGGTTTATAACCAGGGCCAATATTTTACACATCCTCTGCATTAGTGGTGTTTCCATTGAATTTTAAACAACAGCACAATTTCCAACTCTAACTCTAATAGGACATCTATCTATGTTGAAGTTTCATTAATATATAACTATTTTAATAGAAAAATAATAAGGGCCATACAATAATGTCATAATGTTATGAATACCTAACAAAAATAATATCCGTACAATAGCTATAATTTGCTATTACATATGTACTCACGAACAGACGAAATAAGTGGAAATACTCTTGCAAATATGTGTTCCACATAAAGTTTTCAAAAATTTGGTTTTTATATTTCAAGTTATCTTGATACTAGGCAACTAAATCAACAGTTAAAATTAGATCCAATACTGCCAAATTAAAAACTTAACAGAACTACAATTTTCTGTTTATCTTTAGTAATATAATAGTAATATTTTTTGGAAAAAATAAAAACTACTTTTTTTTACTTGGAGTCATTCTTTCCCGCAACCGATACTTGACAGTACTGTATCAGTATCTTAAGTTGAATCCTTAACTTCCCAGGGTGATCACTACAAATCAGTTGTATTAGAAAATGTTTAGCTTTTTTTAACTGATTTAAATCATTTAAAATGGAATCCATTCTTGTGGTTTCATTAAGGGTACTCATGCAAATACTCAGCTCACACTTACTATATTTATTTGAGTGATGGGACGGTTGCAAAATTTATTGGTTCGGTTTCGTTTAGGTTTTTTACTGTTACTGGTTTATTTTGTTATATTCGTGGAAATGGACGAAAGAATTATGTTAGTTGTTTGTTTTTTTGTTTTTTCCAAGGCAGATGTGCTAGTATTCTGACATTGCAAGCCATGCACACTTTACAAATTATTTTAAACGTTAGAGAAAAAATTAACAATCTACCTCAAAATTCTTTTAATGATTTGTATGAAACAAGAATCAGAAATAAATTAAAAACATGTCTAGGTTATGCAAATACTCAAAATCTTGAAAAAAATCTTCAATTTATGGAACACAAATTATTTAATACGATACCCTTGATTTGGTTGGAACAGCCCGTAGAGAAATTTAAGAGAAGATTAATGGATCAACTACTTGAGAAAACACCATACAATGTTGAAGATTGCCTATCTAAAGATTTTTTAACATCATTGTTAAAACTAAAACTTACCTTAAGTTTTATTAGTTAGTTACTAGATTTTTTCGCGGCTTTGCTCGCGCTACTCGCTGTCAGGTTTAGCTTGTTCGCTACGCTCACTCGTCGTCACGCTCACCCTATGTATAAAAAAAAAGCTTGACTAAAACTAAAAAGTTTTATTGAATTTGTTTCTTAGAATCAATAAAAAAAGATAAAATCAATTTTCAGATATTTTATTTAAAAAAATTTAATCTTTCCTAAAATATAACTCTTTTAAAATAAAAAGTATCCTTTGTTACTTCTGATACCTCTCAGAAAAAGTACTTGTTACTTCTGCTACCTCCCAGAATATGTGTACAAAGTTTCATGATGATTCGTCAAGTAGTTTTTGCGTGAAAGCAAAACAAGCATCCACACTTCATAATATTAGTAAAGATTATTGCTATGTATACCTTTAACACGTTCGCTACCACAATGTTAAAAAAAAAAATCGTAACCACAGCCCGTCCCCGCAATTTTGCGGCGGGCGAGTTCTACTGAGAGCCCACTGCCGCATATCTGCAACGGCTGGGCTCATTAAATAGACTGCCGCCGCATATCTGCGGCGATGGTTCCATGATACTAAATACGAAATTTCTTCAGTGCGTTCTATTTTAATGGTCAGACAGTTTAGGCGCGGTCTACGGGATAGTCCGCCGCATATGTGCGGCGCTTGGTCTGTGGCTAAAACGATCACTGACGTCACTAAAATGTTTTACGTACATTTTTATTTAATGTATTTTTGAAAGTAACATTTTTTAACGTATTTGATATATCTTTAAGTTACACAAATATTCTTTAAATCTCTTATGTTGAAAAAAGTTTATTGTGTAAGAAAAATGTATAAACATTTGCATTTTGTAAACTTGTAAAACATCATAATTATACTACGTAAATGAATTGTAAACAACTCTTTTTGTAAACTAAATATTTCAACACAATGTTTTTATGTATAAGCCGTATTTTATTTTTCGCTTTTCAAAGGTTATGACTAAAAATAAGGTTATATTAGTGCTCACGCTAACATGCGTCACTTAGTCTCTGACCATGCGCCACAAATGTGCGGCGCTCAAAAACTTACCAAAAATGAAAAGAAAATTGTATATATTTTTTTATTTAATGAAATTAAGATATTTTGAAGTGTGAAAACTAATTTTGGACCGTTTTCTATTCATGGTCTGTGGCATAAGTCACAACCACTAGGGCCGGTCTACAGGGAAGTCCTTGATTATTTTGGTGGGCTGTGGGATTGGCCTGACCGTCGCATATATGCGGCGCCTGGTAGCGAACGTGTTAATACCGTATGTTTTATGGTACCTGTCAATAAAATATTATTAGACTATTATTAATATAAATTATATTATTAATATAATTTTACTGTGGTGAATGGGAAATACTGTAGATTGCTGCCCATTACTTTACCTAAATATCTCAGAGAATGGTTTTTCCGAGTTTCGCTACAAGTAAGTGAATAAGATTATCACATTATTTTTTTCTTCTTAGATATATTAAATGGAGAAATTTGTTTCAGCCTGTCGTTTGTGAACTGAAACACGAAGATGGCAAAACAGAAAAGATCCATCTGAACCACACGTTAAACGAACAGCAGATTGAGTGGTTCAAGGCCGGAAGTGCTCTGAACAGGATGAAGCAGCTGGCAGCCAAGAAGTGAATCGGGAGCCGTTAGCCGAAATTATCACCCTAGGGACAGACTGAGCTTCTAAATTTGAAAGTGATATGTAACCGTGTGTAAATTGCGAGTGAACGTTAAGCCAGCCGAGACCCCTGGTTGGTTTAATTTGGGAAGCCGGAAGTATTATCGATCAGTAGAATGTATCATGCGATCAGAATTGAACTTAGGTTATGTGTACCTCACCATATGTATCCACGTCTTTTGTAAATATTGTTAAGTGAAATAAAAATGTAAATTTTAGTAATTTGTTGGTTTTTATTTATAATAGCCGAAAGGAAGGATGTATATCTTTAAATGTGTACTGGCATCCAAGTTTATAATAATAATAATAATAATAATATTTCTATTGCTATTACAACATTAAATAAGTTGGAAGCAATGTTAACGATACAATAATTTTGATATGACAAACTTACGTTAAAATATTTCTTATAATTTTTGTGTAACCTATTTTAATTCCATAAATGCGAAATACCCAGGATATTGTTCATCCCAGTTTAAAAAGAAATTTTGTTTATGTATTTTGGCAATGATCCATATATTCATCAATGCTAAAAAATTCATTTTCAACTAAAAACATTTTAAATTTATTTTTGAACGGTCTCCAGTTTAGTTAATTTATTATAGATTCTGGTAATATATACAAATATTTAATACCAGCATTCGATGGTAAATTTTGACTGATATTAAAGTTGTTGAGGTCTGAAATTTTTGTGAAAATCGATAGCTATCACTGACCTAAGTTAATTTGCATTAAAATCTGGCATAAATTGTTGTTTCAAAAATATAAATACAGGGCAGTGTTAACAACCCCATCCTTTTATCTTTAGTCTTTAGTTTAACTTGGTTAATTAAGAATCATTAATTACAATGGGCTAATCTATTTGACTTTCAGAAAGAAACAAATAGGGATTATTAATTCAATCACTAAAAACATAATAATCAATATGATCAAGTAAATCATTGTGACCATATTTTTTATTTAAAAATTAATTGCTGTAATAATAATGAATAGCTGCATCTTTTTCACCAGTTATGGTTACAAAAAACTACCCTAAAATTTTCATTTAAAAGCTGTTAAAATGTTTTTTCAAAGTTATTTTTGAAAGTATATTGTAGGTTGTTAAGGAATGGAAATATTACAATAGTATTATAAATCACTAGGATTGAAAATATATTTTTTCAGGCTTCAATTGAGTTTTGAGATTATGTACATTATGGTGATTTCTCAGTTGAGTTCAGCATTACAATGACACCAATACCATTACATGGTTTAAGTATAATTTGCAACAAAACGGCTAATTTGTGATAATCCCAACCCTACTTTTGCTAGAATTACTTCTAATATATGAATGTTTACTTTTTTAAGGAATTGGTAGGCCTATTTTCGGTTTACTTTGCCCCGTCCACATAGGCTGTTGATCTGTGCGTGGATCGTTAGACTAAGTAAGGGGGTGAGCTGCTACTGTACCGGTGAGTGGTACTGATAACATTTCCAACCAAATTCGAACCCACGACATTGCTGTCATATTTCTGATGTCCGGTGCGCTAACCACTACACCACCAACTCAAGCAAACATAAATAACTAATTAAAAGTGTGAGAAAATATTCATCTAATTTTACCACTATAGAGCAGGAAAATTTTATTTTTTACACCGGATGATTTTTTAAAACATCTGTTGTCCATACAGTGTGGTGAAAAATCTTTCCAGTTAATTCTCGTGAATGTATACGGTACATAATTTCATGGAACCTGTATAAATAACAATACTTTTAATACTCTAAGGGGGTTTTTAATGTAACCCCTCCTACAATTTTCAACCAGTTTTTAAGTTAATGGTGTCATCGGATAGGACATGCTCTGCAATTGTTGCCGCCAAAGAATTATCAGAATCAGACTTAAAATAATAGTGCTATCCATAATTAGAATTCTAAATTTTTCCATGAATAAGTTTGGGATTAGGTTGAAAATTTTAAACATCTGTTAATGTACAGGTGAAACTAAGTGTAGTTTTGTGTGACTGCTGTTAATCAAATTATTGAATCGGTGGAGTGTAATTGACTTAAAACAATGAAAAAACCGTTTTGAGCAATGACATGTGATATAGTCCTAATTATATTGTTCGATTTCGAGTAACAAGTTCACTAGTTGTACTTAAATAAAACATCCTCCAAATTTTGTGACTTTAAAAACTTTATAAAGAAAAGGAGCCATTGTCAGCATATAAGAAATGATTTGTATAACACATGATGTCATCTAGGTGTATTAAGGTCAATATTGATGTCATATCAGTGTAGAACTGAATATATGATGCTTTGTTGTCTAATACCAATTAATAATTGAGCATATAAGTAAAAATGTTAGTGACTTAACTTGGATTTATTTAATGATAATTTTCATAATTTTACTTTTCAAACTTCTCATACAGTATCTTTTAATGGCATTTCAAATTTTCAACATAATTTAGCAAATTTTTTTGTTTAAAATCCTGCAAATAATAAATTGCAATGGATAAATTGGTACAAACTATTGATGGATTGATTTAATAAAAGTAATAAATTTATGTAAAATATATGCTGCAGAAAAACACCAAGAGTTTAGACATGAATTATTTGAAAAACTCCAAAGGTCATGTAGAAATCATATGGCGTTGAATAAATTTAATGACCACTGACTCTTTTTATTCACCATAAAATATGAATAGTAAAATAAAGTTTGTTTAAATGACATTTTTTAAGACATTAACCTATTGAAGAAACTTGAGAGAAGTACATTGTAATTATCTACAGGCCAGTCTCTGATGAATTCGTCTATTGCCCTATTGTATTCATATACAAAAACACAAATAGATAACATTGAAAAAATAACACAACTGAAACACGCTATAAAGTTCATTACCTTGAAACCATACATTTCATTGTTGACAGTCATATGCAAATAATTGTTTTTATATAATATAATATTTGGATTTATAGCTCCATCATATAAAAATAACATATTTCCCACAATTCTACATACAAGTAGCTGGAATAATAGCAAACTAATAGTCAACCACATAAGGGAGTTTATTGATAGTACACCTGTTAAAAAAAATCTAAAAACTGTCCTGCCGAATCTCCACAAGGAATAGAAATGTATTTGGCTTAAAATAAATAGAGTACAAAGCAAACTTCTGGCAGTAAAAGAGTAATGCGCTATCTTGTGAAAGTCAAAGAACTTTAATTCTTCCGGGTGTGATTGATATTCCTTGATATACAGCGGCACCGTGAGGTATTGGAGCGACAGGAAGAGTAGAACGGCGAGGGCATTGACTGTCATCAGCAGTTGGAACGGTCGTTGCCAGTTGGTCAGAAATCCCGCCACTCCTACAAAGTTGGTCAACACAAAGATTCTGACGCAGAGCAAACCGGCAAACAAGATGAATATCAACAACCACCAGTCCATTCGAACGGTGACGTCCAGCGAATGCACCGCTATCCTGGGCAGAACATATCCCGTGGCAGACCGCTCGGCCACCAGCGCCACCTCCGAGATGAGGCGAGTGTTGACGTTGTACATCTTGACCTGAGCCAGGACGGCTCTGCTGTAGTGACCGATCCAGTCCTCCTCCTGCATCATGGCAAGGGACGGCTCCAGCTCCGCCGTCGACCCTCCGAGGTCCCACGGGTACCCTCCACTAGGGTAACTCTGTCCCGATCTTCCGGCATAGTAGAAATTTGAGTCGTCATCTGGCTGAATATATGACCAATTTCTAACCAAAGTGCCAAAGAGTGTTTGAGGTGTATCTTGTCTTATCCAAAAGGGAAAATAGCTTCTGGTATCTTCGGCGCTCTGACTGTAAGGTGCAGCACAATCTACTGATATACTGACAGGGGCTTTACAATAACCAGGTTTGACTCTAAATTGTCTGAGACGTAATTTTCCGATCATTCTACTGATTTTTTTGCTAATCCAATCCCCTCTGAAGTAATTAAGTTCTGTTCCTTTGCTAATTGAATCCGAATTATACCAGACATAAGTAAAAAATAACTTCTCACAGTAATCTTGCAAAAATTTGTGGTATTTAGTGTCATTGTAAATCATATTGAAATTTTCCACTAAACTGCGCATATGAGAACCGGTATGGTATTTTGAGGATATATTTTCCATCAATAATGCGTAGAGAACCATCATTAAAATAATACACACCACAAGCTCAGAGAACATTCGCCTCATTCTTGACTTTATCAACTTGAGTCTGTACTCTTCATGACAACTCTCGTGAGGAGGTCGATACATCGGCTTAGATCTCATTTGTAGAAGATTGCCCAAGTACTTTTCATTTCCAATTAAATTATTTTGACGAGCATCGAGTGGATCGAATGAGTAAATATCATGGTTGATTATTCTCTTAGATGTGATGGATAAAAGCACAGAGGTAAGAATAATCTTTAAGGGGTACGAATATAAATGCATGGATGAACATGGAAATTGCCATAATGGTATACCACTTCTTAGTCTTCACAGGAGGAAGATTGCGTGACAAGATCAAGGTTATAGTCATGCAAGCAAAGATGATGGCAAATACCGCACTCCATGTCACAATAAGCCATATCTGATCGATAACCATATTTGGCATGTCTCCCTCAAGTTGAATAGGAACTAATGACTTCGTTCTCAAGGTAGATTTTATTGTCTTTATAAGACTTTCTTGAAATTTAGGGTATTTAGAAACAGTTAGGTTTTTTCTGCTGGGATTTACTGAAAAATTCATGAAATACTCCCGAGCTGATATCAAGACTGATGGACGGTCATCATCTCGCAACCTTCCCCTTATTCGTATCTTATGAGTTTTTTCTTTCTCATAATGAACAACATTATATATTTTCTTGAACATTAACATTAGGAGGCAAACTATTGCTGATGTTGGAACACAAGTAAAAAAACTCAACTTTATCATAGACCATGAAATAGAATAAGAGAAATCATCCACTGAGATGGATTCATCAATCAATTGGATAGACACAATATTAGCAGTCATAGAGGTGAAGATAAAGCACAGGATGAGTGCCAGTCTGTCTACCCGAGATACTGGGTCTCTCGGATGCCTTGCAATTGTGTTGAGCCAAAGGTGAGAAATTCTAAAGCCATACTTGACATAGTAAAGAAATTTTCTTGAAAAACTCAATTTTTCTGAAAATAGTGTAGGAAATAAACACACTTCCGGGAATCTCTTTGAACTCAAACATACCCACTCATTCACAAAGAAGTCATAGAAGTCTTTGTGAGTTAAGTCATAAACTAATATTGAGTCACAGAACCAGTTTGCTCTTGCCCTAGAATTGTCTAGCCAGAGATTTAAACAGATAATTTTTCCAAGTGACTCTGCCTCATAAGTCAAGAACCAATCTTCCCCCATCCACTTCATGACATCATGCGTTTTACATATCAAAATATGACCTCGACCATCGTTAAGTGAACCGTGAATCTTAATTCCAACAGCTGCATCTGTGCCAGATTGTACTCGGTTGCCTGTGATCACACATACCAGGTAACCATATTTATCTCCTGGGAAATTGTCAGCCAAAAACGTTGCTATTCGCTTAATTCTGTCATTGCGATCAGCCTTTCTGCAAATCAAAACAAGCAATAAAAAGGACAGCAGGAGAAACAAAAATCTGATGAATTTTGATACTGCAGTGTCGGTGATACTCAAAAACAATGAAAATGCTGTGAAAACATCCAGAGGATATGGAATGGATGTCACCAGCCCAGCTATTGGTGAGAGTCTCTTACAATCACAGAATAAAATACCGTTGACATGGTCTGTTCTTGCTTGACAATCATTAACTTCCCATTGATAATGCCAAGTGAAACAACTCGTTGAGTATACCTTGACACTAAAGAGTATGGTCTCATTTGGTTTTATATGAACCCCAGGCTGGATTGCCAAGTAATAAAGATGTTTCTCCAACGAAGGGTATTGAACAATTCGGAGAGTAGGGTTTGAAGGAGACACAATTATCCCTTCATGTATAAGCATTTCATATGTAGGTCTCAATTCTTTTTTTACAAGCACGCGCAGTTCTGTCATATTGGAATAAAAAGTAAAGTGGGCAACAACATCGGCCAGAGGGTAGGGTTCAAGTTTGTAGACGGGCAGTTCGATGTCCAATTGATCCGGTTGAAGTTGAGGGTCCAGCTGTACCAAACTTATGTTTTTGAAATCCAACTTTGAGATGAGATCAGTGATCGGAAATGTTATATAGATCCCGTTCTTGACAATACGTGGATGATGGCATGTTTGATTGATATCATCTTTAAAGCAAATAGTCACATCGAGTATATTCTCGGTATTTGTTTTAGTTACCCAAGTGGGATTAAGTTGCAGTGATACAATCTGCAAAGCGAGACTTAATCCATTTTTTTGTACATACTCTGCCATATCTTCTGAAATGATAACCGGAAAGTTGCTCATTTGATATTCTTTTAAAGTATAATTTCTAAGAGTTTGTGCGTCATCAATCTTGATCCATATGGAGAGGTTCCCAAGCGGTTGAGTAATGGTTGATTCAATCAGTTTATGTTTCTGTGCAGGCAAGTGTCTAAGAAAAAGAATAAATTTCAAACGATCTAATGTTGTCATTGCCCTCTTTGAAATGTCTTTCACCTTCAAGAAAACCATATGCTTAATGTACTGAAGAGGTAAAGTTTCTTTTGCTAAGACCAAAAATCTTTCTTTAACTTCTAACACAATGTAAAGGCAATCCAAAATTCTGGTAAATATCTGATAAATAACACTAAATGTAACAAAGGGAATCTGAAGTAAGCCAGCAGTCAGGGCTTCAGTCATGTACTGTAAAGTTTGGGCCGCGTGCCAAGCTCCCTCTAGGTTCATCGTATGGCGAACTGCCAGTAGGACAAGGTGCAATGTTGAGATTCCCAATTTAGCATTGCCGTAACTCTTTATTGGCAGATTGCTCATAAGGTCTAGCAACATATTGAACGCATCAGACATCTTTTTGTTGTTGAATGACCACGAGCTCAACAAATCAAAGACTGCTGACAATTCCATCAAGAATCGACTGACACTCTGCCTGCCAGGGTATTTTGTTAGATCTGTATACAATTTTTCAATTTTTGCAAATGTAAGGTTATTTTTAGATAATTTAACTCTAAGTGTAATCAGTGTTGCAAAGCCATAGTTGTTAAAAGAGAGTATTTCTACATTACCTCTTGTAAGAGTAAATTCTTCAATATCTCCTGTAGATTGTAAACTGATCATTCGACCGCTATATCCAGGTCCATCTGTTTTGAATTTATCATAAAATTCAAATACTTTGAAGTGATTGGACTGTTTGCAAGTCAAAGTAAACTTGGTAACCCCAGAAATTCCACCCTTAGGCTCAATCTGGCAATCTTGTGGAGATGATCCTGTTGTAGATATCGTATAAGTTGCATATTGAAGTGATGTGCTGTGAGTGACTTTTAACTCGTATGTGGTATGCTCTTTCAAGCTGTCTTCATTTATGATAAGTATGAATGGGGGTGTACCTGGTTGTCTAATCATATTGACTGAATTTATCTCATGAGTACCGGTAGTACTGGTCCAAGTGAATGAGATTGTTTCCAAGAACGTCCATTGTCCTGCGACACGCAAGTAAACTATGTCTTTCGGGTTAGTTATAATTCCACAGTTGAAAATGCAATCAATTTTAACACCTTTGAGAAGATCTTTGGTTTTTTCAATATCACCAACAATGATGATTTGATTTGCCATTGCAATCTGCCATTGCCATTCGCCATCCAAGAAGTCTCCTGCAAGAACCTCCAATGTGAAGTTGTACGCTTTTCCACTTTGCAATACCATCGGCTCAATTACGTAAGGCTGATAATTCTTGTTACTCGAAGTATACCGTTGACACACTTCTTCCTGAGTCCAGTTACAAGTAAATGTCAAGTACATAATTTCGCTTCCATCAGGTGAGTTTGGGTTTGTTGATTGGTTGCCATTCAGTTCCAAAGAGTTTTCTCTGTAGACAAATCTTGAGCTTCCCCCATGTATCACTGCCCTTAATGGACACCTCATAACTTGTACAAGACAAACATTAAAATTACTTGATTTTTCATTTGGTGTAAAATATGTGAATGGATCAAAATACCCTTTAACTGTTAGATTGATTACATAAAATCCAAACCAATAATAAGCGGGAAGATTCCAGGTGAGTCCTCCAAGATGGAATTCATTTATCTCTGGATACTGAAAGGTATCTCCTTCTAATTTATAAGCTTTCCACTCAAAAGACAGTTCTTGTCGATTCATTGTTTCTAGGTCAATCAACAGTTCATTTGTAAAGTTCAAGTAGAAAACATCAGCGGTCAGGTGAATTTGATCATTGTAAAGAAACGTAACTACGGACGTCAAATTGTAACCACAGTTGGAAAAACGTACAATTGGAACGTTATAGTATGCTGGGTATGGATATATCATATGATAGTGGTGGCTGTGCTCAGACAGTTTTATGTTTCCAAAATTAGCTTCCATTTTTATTTCTCGGATAAAGGAAGTAACTTTCTCTCCTGGCGGTGTTACCAAGTCAAATGGAAGTACGAAGCGTGGCACGAACACGGCCTTCGATCTCGTCCATTTAAAAACCCTTTTGCATTCATGCAAAGTGAAACCCTTATTTTCAGAACATACCCTAATAGCAGATTTTCCTGTCGAATATGGGACATTTATTCGTGCAATATATCCTCCAATATTGTCATATATAAGGAAGTAAAGTTCTGGTACTGCCTTATACGTTCTCCCGTATCCTACATCTATGAGCAATGGCTTTGGCTGGTTGAATATCATATTTAAAGGTGTATAAAACTGGATTGCACTGGGAAACAACATGGGAGAAATCACAGAAATCTTTTTATCACACCTCTTTCCATACACATTTAACTTTGTACATCGACAAAAGCACTCCCCATAACCTGAAACGGGCCGAGAATTTGTGAATACGCAATAATCATCTCCAATTATTTTAGAAGAAGAACATATCTTGTCATTGTAAGCACATGTGTACTCAGGTTTTGGACTGATTTGATGTACATTAAATATTTCTTCATCAATACTCTTGCACATTCCGTCAGTTCCGTTTCGGGAGCAATAGACACATATTAGGTTTCGGAACTTTCGATAACAATCCAAGTCAGTTTTACAGCTTGGCCAATCTTTACTTTTGCTAGTCTGCAAAAAATATGGTAGAAATATTATTAATATCAACGCTTTATCATCAAGAAACATAATTTACAAATACATTGAAATACACATAATAAACAGTTGAATTTTCCACAATACGTGAGTAGTTTTAACATCTGAGGAAGGACACTATTAGATACTAAATATAAAAGGATACTTGGTATCAATATACTGTATAAAGTGATGAGTATTGATCGAGTTAATAGTCACTACTTACTTACTTACTCCTGTGGCCACGCAAATCCCAAATGATTTTTGGCCTATCCGACTATTTGCCTCCACTGTTTTCTGTTCTCTGCCATCTCCAGATGTGCCCCCAACCTACTGATGATCACTTGATTGGTTCACTTAGTCATTATTCCATCTGAGTCTGGGTTGTCCTAGCGGTCATCATCCCTTTAGTTGTCCTATCCATCGTCTGGTTGGCTCTTCTCTGCTTATGTCCCATGACATATAGCACATGCCAGTGACAAGTACTTTTTTATATTTGAACTCTCTGAAGGGCATAGGTAGCCCTTGAAGTTTGTTTTTAGTCCATAAGATTAACATGGGGAACAATTTATATTGAATTGCAATATAAAACAGCTGTTGATAGTGAAACAGACGAACACATGTCAAAAGCTACCTGAATAGAAGCAATTAAACTATTAAGTTTTACTGAAAATATACCTGGCGTCCGAGCATTTGCTCGGTAAACTCAAACAGTAATATTCTTTACGGTAATATCAGTTATAGACTGTGCACTAAAATGCCCAGTGCAAAATGCTTATTTCTTGATCAAGACGAGCTCGTTCGCTCCGCTCACTTACCTTCACAGCAGCTTTGAGACTGTAACAGTTTCAATGCAGGCATACACAGGATGCTGCACACTGGTGTATATTTGTTGAAACACATCTTGAATCTGTAACATGTAGGTTCTAATTATTTAGTTAACAGCTGTTTTCATAATTCTTACTATAGTAGGATTCACGAAAATAGTTCGATGAGAGTTGATACATTGTTGCCAAATTTATTCTGAATCTCATTTTTATACTTTATTACATATGATTAACACAACCACAAATGACAACATTGCAGGGCGAAAGGGAGTGAGGGGCTACACATCTGTTAAAGTTTCCATCGGACTTTTTTTTGTGCATCTTACTATAATGCTAATATTTTTTAATTCAAATTGATTCATTTTTACATGACTTATGTATCCACACATTCATAAACAGCGGTATGAAGTACGAATTTAAAAATTATAAATATTGTTTATGATACAGTCGTACCATATAATAATTTAGTAATTCGCTGCCATGCAAAACCACATGTTTGTGACTGGAACACGTGGTCTGTTCTTTGACGATTGAGTCAGCTGTTTTCATTAATTCCTTGTTTCGATTTTTAACTCTATAAGACTAATGTAAAATTTTTTAAATTTAAATTAAAGATTATAAAGATGAACAGATTTTTCCTGACGTAAAGACCTGTATTTTTATTATTTTTATCAAAGAACTAAGTTATTTGCAAAATTTGAAGAAAATCGTTCAAACTGTTTTTTTAGATCCGTGTGGGAAACATACATATACATATAACTTTCTCGTATTAGAGTATAAGATATCAACACAATTCCATACTTATACAAGGAGTTTCTATTGTGTGTAACAAATTGTGTGCTTACCTTTTTCTCAAAACGTAGGAGGTAGATTTTGCTTGAACATTGTATTTATGTGTATTCAGGCCCGTGCTGTCCCGGGGGGCGCAGGGGCACACGTCTGGGCCTCGGACTAAGTATATAAGTTATACTTAGTCCGAGGCCCAGACGTGTGCTCCTGCGCCCTCCCCCTAAAAATAAACAGCAGCCTCTCAGCGCCACAGAAAAAAATATTTAAAAAACTTATATTACGCTTTTGAGTTTGGGAGACGAGTTTTAATAGTACTCGGATGATGTTAAGGAAACGTTTAACAGAAACATTTTGTTACTGTTTAACACGTTCGCGGTGGCATGGGAGCGATCGCTCCCACACGGAACCCTAATGCCATCGTGATGGGTGCGATCGCTCCCAAGCTGCACTGCTTTACAATATGATTTATTTTTAAGCCAGGATCTGAGCTAGAAATGTGAAGCTTTGCACAGCACTGCTCAATAGTACAATGTATTTTGGGACCACGTGGGTTTTTACTGGGCAGTGCTGCTGCTATGGTGGGTTTTACAATTTATACATTCAGGATGGTGATGAGGTTCGAGCAAAAACCTCGCCGTTGCGAACGTGTTAAGAACTGAATTACTATTTTCCGCCTCAACATTGAAAAATTTGCATTGCTAGATGGGTAAGTTTGGCTCCCTGCGCCACTGTCAGCTGCGGCAAAAAGCGCGGATGTCGGCGTAGAGTCATCTGCCAGTAATCTTCTGTTGCCAGGATGTTTGATCGTCCTTCTTATTCGTTCAAGTTTTTTTCACATATTTTGAATGTAGTAATTACAGTTTGGTGGAACGATAGAAGGTGCTTTATAGTTAGTGGTATTTTTAACTTAATTTAACTGTGGAGTGTAAATGTGGATTTCAACATTTAATTTTACACCATAGCAGCATTAGGTTTACACTATAATACAGAATGGCTCGGTAGTTTGTGCATTAAATCGCTTTATTACAAATAGGCTTATGTAATATAATATTACTTTGCAAGTACGGTAGTCCTAAATAGGTGCTTACCAGGCAAGTGTGATAGTTCCCATGCGAGGCGAAGTCGAGTTGAGTTCGGTAAACACCTTCTGGGCGAATTGTAAGATATTTTTCAAGCAAACTACTGAAAAAATCTAAGTTTGAACAAATTACTTTATTAATTAAAAGTTAATTTTACTTCTGATTCAAGTCACTAACCTACTTTACCTTCGTGAGGTTAAACATTTGTTTTTTACAACAACGAATGCTCCTTATGAGCTGGAACCCGATACATTTTATTACATGCTACCTACCTGTAATGAAGTGTGATTGTATTCTGCAATCAGTTGGTTCCTGGTTTAACTCTTTTGTAGATTTGAATCCAGACTTGATCAGTTGTTAAAATTGAAGTAGTTCGGTGAAAATTTAATTACTAAATATGTCAATGTTTTAAGTACGTATTACTTAGTAGTAGCCTTGTGTCTTAGAAATGGAGAGTACTAGTTATTTTACAAGTGTATGCGATGTTAATTATGAATATTTAAATTGCTGTTGTGACCTTAAAAGAGTCGCGACACAAACTCTGCACAATATGGATTTAATTGTAGCTTAAGAAAATATTAATTGTTTAAGGATTCGAAGGAGAGGGCGTTCTAAAATAAAATAAATAAAAACCTTTATTGGAAATAAAAATGGCTTCCATTAAACTTTCCTCAATTTTTTAAGGCAACATAATGAGGAATATGTTCCTGGTGCAATCTTAAATTATTAGCCTTATTATTACTGTCACACTTTTAATCTCTTTTAATTACTGTTCATCTTTTGTTATTGACTTATTCTAGCCTGTGTGTTAATTCTGTTAACACTTGATTGTATTTGACGTGGTCTATTACTGTTTCATGTTCAATGAAAAAAAAACTAATATAAAAACTAGAAATATATACAATTTAATGTATATATACACATATATATGTATGTATATATTTGTAGAATGGCGTGTTTCAGCATAGTCTCTCACACAGTGTCATGTCTTTTATGACATTGAAAAACGGTGATAGCTGTGCAGAAAACGTACTTTCAAAGTTTCTGTTGCAGAAAAGTACTAAGTAGTGTTTAAGAATCATGGCAAGATTAAATCATAGAGAGTTGGTTGATTATACTTCATAGATATTTAATATCATTGACTTTGTTCCTGTGTCTATAATTTTTTTGTTCATCTTGTGTTTGGTGTTAATTCAATGCGTCAATTTGTTTTTGTGTAGTAGCACCATAGATATGAGTAAGAACATCTGGATCGCTAACACAATGCTGCAGAAACGAGATGATACCCCTCACCACCGTAAGGTGTTGATTCGGTAAACAAAAGAATTTAAACGAACAAGAATGCAGTGGATTCGCCAACAACGATTTCAGCTGAAATAAAATAAATTAAACAAACTAAACGCGCCAATATAACTATGCCAGCTGACATAAGGCGCGGTGTGGTGGCTGCGGTAACCCCTACTGTAGTAGGATTCACGAAAATAGTCCGTTGAGTTGAGAGTCAAAACATTGTTGCCAAATTTAGTGTGAAACACATTTTTATACTGCATTACACATGGTATACATAACAAAAAATGAGAACATTGTAGGGCGGGAGGGGAGAGGGAGACACAGAGCTGTTAAATTTCCATCTGACTATTTTCGTGCATTTTAATATAGTGGTGGGGGAAGCCAGCTCGTTTTGTCGTTTTTAGCGCTATTCCGCCATCAAAGTTAGCGTTCCAGATGTTCTTGTTA